>CM040461.1:3915709-3988143 GCA_022758105.1 Pangasianodon gigas | reverse complement strand
TGTGCCTGTGCCTGTCCCTGCCCGTGCTGTGGCCATGTTGTGCCGTAACGTTACCCACATTAACGCTCCGGCGCGCTAACCACATCAGACGAACCGGCGCAGGAGGACATCTCACAAACTCCCTCCGCTCAGCAGCAGTCCGGAAAGCTCCACACACCAAGATAAATCCTCTCGAACCAGGAAATCGTTCGAGTTGCGCACTACGAAACAAACCGATAGTTTCTAAAATTAGGAAGCGAGACTTAATGTGGTGAACCGCCAGAGGGCGCCATCGCGCCGCTTCAGCCAAACGGAACCGTTTCCTACGCAGACGCAAAAAAGCCCCCGCCCCCTGAGATGGGATTGGCTGACGGAATCCAGCCTCCTCGCTGCTATTGGCTAAGATGTCACGCATTTTCATGATCCGCATCCCGGTGATTGGACAGTTCCACAAGTCAATCATAATGTTTGCGTGTCCAAGAGGCGGAGTGTGCAGGAATATAAGGGGGAAAAAAATAAAATGAAATAAAAATGAAAATGAAATAAACAGAAATAAAACAGAAAAAAACAAAACAACGAATAAAAAAGGGGGGAAAATGAAGAAGCACTGAGACCAGGTGAAATTGGGACTACAAATATTAGTAAATATTTCTAAATATAAATGAAAATATAAATGAAAATAAAATAGAAATGAACATAAATAAAATAAAACAAGTAAAATAAAATATAACATTTTAAGAAGATTTGAGACCAGGTGAGAGTGGGGCTACAAATATTTATATATATTTAAAAAAAAAATTAAACTTGCAATTAAACTTGATACACATTATTATCCTACATGTGAACTAATATCACTGAATTATTGATAAGACCTAGTTTTATTGAAAAACATTACACAATACACAATTTATTGTTGCCAACAAAGTACCAGCAATTCACTGCTGCAAAAAAAGGCCTGACAAAAAAAAAAAAAAAGAAAAAAAAAATTACTTTTTAACCTCAAATGTATTTATACTTCATATCAAGGTTCTGTTGAATTCTCAAATCTGATTGGTCAGGAGGTGTTGATTAATTGTCAATAACAGCAGCTTTGACATTATCGTTTCTATAGTAACAATTTACACAGGGACCTGTATAGCAGACGCTTCACATAAAATGATTAAAAAGCGTGTTATTGTCGATATGGAGAAGTTTACGCCATTTACGGAAGGAGTCTCCGGTTACAAAGATAACTTTGTTACAATTAGAGGTGAAGTTGTTCCTCTGGGTTTCCCAACACGGAAAAGTCTTCAGTACAGAGGAATTTCTGCTATGCGGCTTCTCGATAACATGCATTTGTTTTTTGTCTTACTAACGTACAGAGTGAGTGAGAAATGAGAGATTGCTGCTGCTATAACGTAAGTGATAACAGGAGATGGCTTGTTTTGTGGATGTTCCACAACATTAAATGCAACTATAAACTGATCAAATTACGCCATGTCATTTTTTTTAATAAATAAAAAAAATGATATAGTGTTTAATTAAAACACTTCAGAACATGCTGTTATTGTAAAATAATCAACTCCATGGTGGGAACAGTAACTCCCGCTTTGTGTCACGGCTCATCACACCGACCCATCACTGATTATTTTCCTATAACAGCACATTCCCAAGTGTTTTACTCCTCACTTATTAGGCCAGGGTTATGAAAGTACTGCTGACACCTGCGAGATCACAGAAAAGTGTACTGTGGTGTAACGTTATCTGATATTATACAGCTGTATCACTCAGCTCTAATCATTTCTATAACAATTACAGCTCAGAAGTTCATCTCTGTCATCATCATGCAGAGGAAGTCAGAAACAAGGAACTTTCTGACAGATATATATGCTGCCTGATTTCTTAACATGAGCACGAGGCAAAGACGATTTCTGTTCAGTTATCTTTTATGTGGATAGACAACATTGACAAAGGTATTCCTTCAGGCATGCGATTCCCTGCACTCAGCAAAGCTTCACCCTAAGCAGTAAAACAGCACAGGCAGCTCTGCTGAGTCATTTCCTCGCAGATGTAAGCTCAGGATAAAGGCCGGAAAACAGCCGTAACATGGCTCTCTTCTTTTCTAGGAAAACGCACAAGTTTTTATTTCAACAAGTGTGATGGTTTTAATTATTAAACTGTCTGCATTGTAACTTTTCTTCAAAGCACCGCAGCACAATAGTCACAGAAGGACAGCACATTGTGTATCGGTGCTTTTTTTTTTTTTTTAATGAAAAGAAAATGGTTTTAACATCAAACAGATTCATTAGAGACAGGATTGTGGGATTGTCTGTCAGATTGTTAACATTTCAGTGTCTATGTCTGCAAAAAAACAAAGTAAAAAGAAATTAACTTTGGCTCCTCATGCTCATTTGAGTGCAAGACTTAATGATCTATGGTAATTAAAAGGCCACAACATTATTTACATACCAGAAAGCCACTGTACCAACCAAAGCCAAGCTGTGGCTGGCTTTTGCATTTATTAAACAGACTCAGCGGTTAAAGGTTCTGGGTTAGTGACTGGAAGACCTTTAACCCACATCTGGTGCTGTAAAACGTCTGATCCTGCAGTCTGACCTCAGTGTCATAGCCAACTATAAAACTAAAATGGATCTCAAAATCAGATAGTTGACAAATTCAAGGAAAAAGTGGTGTCTCTATTATACTGTTGGGGGCATTTATTTATTTTTCCCGCATATCTTTTATCCATTCGTTCCCTTAGACAGAAGAGTCACTGCAAATCATTACAGTTCTTCTGACTGATTACCTTTATCCTATGATGAAATGTTTCTACTCGGATGGGCGTGGTCTCTTCCATGATGACCCCGCCCCCACCCACGGAGCACGAGGACTCACTGAATGGTTTTATGAGGATGAAAATTAGGTAACTCATACGCTATGACCTTCACATTCACCAGATGTGTTAGTGCTCTTTATCACCATCAAAATCCCAACTGAGGGAATATTTTTTTGGAAGAATGGTGTTCTTCATTCCAGTACAGTTTCAGAAACGTGTAGAATCGATGCTAAACCACATTAAAGCTGTTCTGGTTGTCCCTCAGCTTACTAAGACACTTTGTGTTGGTTTTTCCTTTAATTTGTCTCCCGTCTTTATATGGACCTGAATCTTTTTACTCAATGATTCAATTTTTTTCATTTCTGTAGCCTTCACAGTATGATTTTGTATGCATGATATATTTTTTCCTCACATAATGCAAGAGGTTTAATGTATTTACAGTGTATTTATCCTGACTTTCAAAACATTTTATCCATTCTCAATATTTTATCATTTCCGTCTTGTCTTCTCTAAACTGATATTTAGGTACTTTTTTGAACTTTGTAAGCATTTTCCCAGTGAAATATGGTGTTCATGCGTAAAAGAGTAGTCACTCTGGTCCCAAGTGCTTTAAACATTAGATATGCAGTTCACAGTTTTTCCATTTCACGATAATGATCTGATTAGTTTATTACCTGATGATGTAACCGATGTGACTCATGAGAGTTGTAAAACATCAGAGGTGTGATGGAGCCTGGATTTTAAGATGTGTTCACATGCAAGATGTGTGTCAAGCGAGTCAAAAAAAAAAAAAAACATGTCAGTGGATCAGATAAGAAAATATGACAATTCTGAACTGATTCCAATCCAGTATTGAGTTGGTAAAGCCCTATTACACATGCTTAGCCCTTTGTGTACTTAAAATCACTTTTAATAAGGGGGGTTTCATTTCGTTAAACTTCTATCTCCCTTCTTTTTATTTACACTTTCATTTTCCCAGCACATGTTATCCATTTTAACTGTTTTCTCCAAATCTCATCAACTGTCTGCAGAAGTGCAGTATATAAATAAAGGATTTAACAGATTTACCATGACAAGCATGACCATGTGAAAAAACCTTATTAATCTTTATCCACATGGATGAGTAAACAACTCTTGAATGGAATCAGGTCGAGGCTAAAATTAGGTGAATAATTGAAAGATTTACCACCCAGGGTTTGTTGGCTAAGCGAGCGCTGAACATAAACGGTCTTTGTGGTCGGTTATTTTCCCCATCTATATGCCCTTAGATCCGGCACAAACAAGGTCCTTGTCCTCTGGATCATTATGCGAGTCGGAGTGAAAGCTTTGACCGAGCCTCTCTCAGCACTCCGGTTGCGAGAGTCACAAAAACCCACTTCCTTTTTCCTGTAAATGCTGAGAGCTTAGTTTGCAGTCTGTTGGATGATTTATCTATCAAAGTGTCACACTATAGACATAAAAAAACCACCACACTGGTGCTGAGAGCAGCAAAGTGTTAGTCAGATGAGAGAATGTGACAAGCAGCAGTTGTAATCAACAACTAGGTCAAACTGCACATCTATGCGCTCAGAGGTGCTAAAAGATCAGAAACCTCAGACAAGACGCACACAGACAAACCTGAATTCATTTAGCTGCAATAGCTGTTTCACTCTCAACGCGCACCCTGGCACTTGTTGAGCCGTGTTGCAAGCACAACTAGTTTCAAGCTTTAACACTTCGAATGATGGATTCCTTTCTCTGTCGCCACACCGACTTTATCTACTGCCACAAATCTTTAGCTCATTACTGCGGAAAAGCAAGTATCAAGCCATAACAGGCTCATTGATCACCCAGGCCCAAGCTCACAATCAACCTTTATTAATATTTTTATTGTTGTTATAGTTATTAAGTTATTCTAATTGTTGAATTCTTGAATCTGATTGGTCAGAAGGTATCTGACTGTAGTGCTGCTGCAATCCAAATCACAGGTTTATATTAATGTGCTCGTTCTATTGCGTTATCTGAATGTTGCAGTGTCAGCACTTTGTGACAGTCAGTAAGATTTCCATCACCGGAAAGTCTTCAGGACAGAGAAGTTTGTGCTTTGCGGTTTCTTGGTAACATAAAAAGCTGCTTTTTTGGCATTATTAACTTCACGTGAGGGAAAGCGAGGCTGATGAGGGGATGACTCTTTATAGCTGCTATGACGTAAGTGGCAACAGGAACTAACTTGCTTTGCGAACATTCAATGACATTTAATGTAATTATAAATGGATTAAAGTATGATGTGTTGCTCATTATTAAAAAATTACAAACTGCAATCGCTGGCAATTTCCTGTGGGATAAGAGCGATAAAACAAATCAGATCATGCTTTTTTCCGGACTTCGGTGCGGTAACATCACACCACGTCATCGTTGATTATTTTCCTGTAACAGCACGTCCCCCACTGTGTCTTATTTCTTAGTTATAGCTCTAATCCTAACTGAAATTCACTTCAATTGAAATTTTACACAAACCTCAAAAACAGATCTAACCGCAAATTAATTAGCAAATTAATCTATAAATCAAGCCAATTCAGATATTTGGTACATTATACCAAAAAATGTTAAAAAATGTTTAGAATGTACATTTTGACACGACGCAAGCGGTCGAAAGTTCAGGAAGAAGAATCTAAAGGCTGCAATCAATAAATCAATCAATTAATCAGTAAACAAACATGATGGACATATCTATCTAAATGTACCAAATATCTGAATTGGCTTGATTTATAGATCCATAAAAATATTTTACAGTGCACTCAGCACAGAGATGGTCCATGGATTTTTTTTATGTTCTTACAATGCAAAAAAAAAAAAAAAAAAAAAAAAAGGTCAGATGCCCAAACCTAGGCTATGTGTAAGAGGTATTTACTAGTCAGTCTCAATTCCTATCACCCATGTCTTGGGTAATATGTGCAATATCTGGCATGCAGTGCACATTTCACTGATTTGTCCCACATTTCAGATGTTATGCTTGTTGTTGTCATGCATGAGAAAGTCTCCAGGTGGAACAGGAGTCTGCACAGCAAACACTGCACTCACCTGAGCAAACTGAGAGATTCAGGTGAATTCAGGATGACAAAGACAGTCTGGGCTTGTTCTCCAGGCAGCTCTAGCTGTCCGCTGTTCTTCAGGAGATCCGGATTGTCCTTTTCTTCTCCCTGCTGCTGAGTTTTTACAGACAGCCCGGACATTTCTTCACACACTCGGAACAAAATGTGCTGCTCTTTCTTTCTTCACTCTGAAGCCCTACAGTTACTCAGGAGAAAAACAAACCCAGAAACTGTGCTTTTTTTAGATGAGATAGCTGTTCAGCTAGACTGTTAGAGCTAATATTTAAAAATTTAAGCTGTCTGTCTTGTTTGTTTGACAGAAGTTTTTCTTTTTAGATGAAGAAATCCCCGGTAAACAACACGACTACTACTACTGTTTTCTAGAAAAACAAACCACGCTGTAAAAATGCAATCAGTTAGCTATGCTAACTAGCTTCCAAACAGTGTCGCACACAGATAAACTAGCTAACTAGCTAGCTATGTCCTTTTTACTCAACTTTCAATTTCTTAAATGTCTCTGACCAGCTCTGAGCTCCAAAGCCTTCGCCTGAAGTGACTCATTCAGCCGCTAAGAGCCACAGAAGTAGCTAACCATGAAGGCTGAGTGGACTGAGAGTCGTTCTTAAAAAGAGTCGATTCTCTGATTCAAGCAACTCTGAAGCTTTAGAGTCGATTCCTTCCTTCTATGCCACACACTTTAGCAGTTTGACTCTGGCAGGGTTTTATGTATTTATTTATTTATAAAGAAAAAAAAAGAAAGAAAGAAAACATTGTCAAATGTAAAGCTTGTTTAAAAAATACATCAACCAATAGCTAAATCTTAAGTTGACAGAAGATTCAGGTACATGTTTACAGTGCTAACTAAATGCTAAAGTATCAGCTGTTCATGATGAAAATTATCATGAAATTAATTTAAGACAAAAATAGACAGCCTCATTTTTTTTTCTCTACAACAAATGAATCAATCCCAAACGCTGACCTTTGATAACTGTGATTATCATATGTACTGACTGTGCAGAATCGACTCTTGGAGTCGACTCCGAGACTTCGAATCGAACAGCCCTGATGATAATATTAAAGAATACGGAAAATCCCTGAAGTGACGTCACTACAGACGACTGATCGCCAGAGACTGGACAGACAGACGCCTTGACCAATAGCACTGCGTGTGGGCGGGGTTTAGTCGCTTTCCCACCAATCAGGCGCCGACTGAAAGTGCTTGTTTACATGCAATATTAGAAAGACCCCATCTTTGATTCAATTTCACAAGAAATTTCATCATCCAAACAGATAAAATGTAGAAAGACTTCCATGTACTATATACACGGTTGTTATTTTTTTAATCTTTTATACAATAATGTATTAATTATTAATCATCATAGCACTAATAGTATTTTCACTGTAAAATGCCCAGATTCTACTGTACTATACTGTATAATATATAAATATATATTTATACATGACAATATGAGTTCTTGATTCCAACACATTTCTATATCTTTGTTCTATTATACCTGTTATTACTTTTTTATTTATCTCCTGTAGCCCTCTGCATACCAATAAATCAATATACCTTTAAAACCAGTGCTGTGTGTTTAGTATGTGTAACATACCTGGCCAAATAAAATTGATTCAGATCCTAAGTACAACAAACCCTGAATATAAGTTTTTTTTTTTTTAATGACTAGAGAAAGCTGTGCTTAATGATCACTCATAACCTGTATTGTTCAGGTTACAACAGTAGTCAAAATGTCATTATGTGATCTGAAGTGAGATTAACCACTCAAGTTGTTTTTTTTTTTTTATTCCTTTAATTCATAAACATTTTCATGATCTTGCACAGATTTTGATTGGGTTATCAACATACAATGGTACCCAGTGGCCTGCCACTAATATAATTAACGATAATAATTAGAATAGTACTTGTAATAACAGTAATACTCATCATGTGTACAGCAAATTTATACAGATTCCATGATGGAGGAAAAAAAAAATGAAACTATGCAACGTAGTGATTTCAACAAACATAAATGAGACATTTTGCGTAACGCAAATATGTTAGTTCTGACAGAGATTTGGTATTTTTTTGTGAACAAGTCAACACAGGCATATCGTTTTATCTATAAACACATCAGGCTGGGTTGTCTCTGATGATGGCAATAAAGCGGAGGCGACCTCACTGATGAAACTGAACCTCAGTACACCCACACAACGTCCAGCCAAACAAAACATTTCTATTCCACGAGGCAAGATGCCAGCCATTAATCCATCACAAAACAAAATCAGACGGCCATGTGGTCTAGAGATAAATGTAGTAGTGAGGGATGTTGTCTGAATCGCCAGGAATCATTCGGAGAGATGAAAAACAGAACTGGAGAACGTCCATAATGTCTGCTTCAATTTATCTCATCTTTCTTCACTTTTAAAAACTATTCTGCCGAATAACCCTGCAGGATAAAACGAGACTAGAAGGATATGGGTATATTAGAGATCTACTTCATACACCGCTTGCTCTACACACTTTGCCTACACTAAGGTGTAAGAAACCTTGATTGGTCCTGTCAAATGTACGACGTGTCTAATCCGCAACACACCAACACCTTTGTGGATAGAAGTGCTCGTTTGTAAAATCATTTCCAAAGCAGAGACACATCAGATCTTCTGACAGCTTCTTGTTAAATGTGCAGTTGGTGCAGCCGTGTTGAGATGCTCGAGTGAAAAAAACGCTACACTGTGTTCCACTGAAGCAGGCTATAAAATCTAATCTTGCATCCTGAAACCTCAAATTACAGTTTAGTGTTAAACAGGAACAAGTTCCTGTTATTCCTGTTGATTTGAGAATTTTGCTGTTTCATATTCATGACGAATCTGCTCTGCACACAATCGTTCTTGCTTTTCAGTTCTCATAGCAAGAACTATATGAAAGTATAAAAAAACAATAAATATGTGTGGTAAAAAAAAACCAAAAAAAAAACAAACGATAACACATAGATAAAACACAACACACAATAATACATCTCTCCTGCAGTATACTTTGGCAAAAAAGCATTTTTTTTCTACAACAAAAAATCAAATGTAAAAAAGGAATTATATGAAAGAAGGAATGGCAGAAAGAATGAAGGTGTAATGAAGATGAAAAACCCTACAACAGGTAAACACACGTTTTTGTTGGAGTGGGATGCTGGAGGTCTGCATGAGTGAACGAGTGGCAGGCTCAACTGATGATGACTAGATGATGATCAGTATGAAGTATGAACTCGCACACATACACACATTCAAGGAGGAAAACTCTCCTTCTGCAAGGCAATTACCGTATTTTCTGGAAAGTAAGTCACACTAGAGTGTAAGTCACAGACCTCTAAATGAAATATATGCATAGAAATATAAATACACTGTAATACACAGGTGGTATTGCTTTTCGTTCATAACATGAGGAAAGTGCGCCACAGTGAACAGCGAGACCTTCACTGCGTTGCTTTTACGTCACTTTGTGTATTTATTGTTCTCCTGTGTGTTTATTGTCCTGCACTCATCTCACACTGTTGTGTACTTGTACATTATGTAGTCTTGCGTACTGTTATGAGTTGCACCACGTTCCTGGAGAAACAATATTTTGTTCCATTGTATACAAGTTATATAGAGGAACGACAATAAAAACCCATTTGACTTGACTTGAAGTGAAAAAAAATCAGCAGGGGATTGTTTAGTAAGAATTAAACACTGGATTAAATCCACGCCGCTGTACTGCATTTCACTGTGCGATTCCGTTTATGTGACTTCATTGCTTGTAATCAGAGACATACAGAAAACATTTCACACTGATAAGCAAAACCTTCACTGCGTCACTGCTTTTACGGCCGCTTTATCTCTCAGTGAGCAATCAGCAGGGGATTGATTTGATTTTATTTTTTTAAGAATTACGCACTGACGTCAGGCAGAATTGATTGTGATTCCCTGTATTGCACTTCACTGTCTACTACGTTGCACTCACACCACACTGAAATGCAATCACTGTCCAATCACAGCCCTAAGCTGTACTCGGGGGCGTGGCTGTAATCAGAGAGAGGGAATTACAGGACCTAAAAGCATCATTTTCCAGGAAGCATTGCATATAAAGGAATGCACTTTGTAGCTTCTCACTGTTTCTTCATTGGTACTGCACTGATTTTAACTGGTGTGTTAAAATACACTCAGCTCACAATGTCTGTCCTCATGTGACAAATGAAAAGCAATACATCCTGTGTGTGTTGCATTTCCATACTCAGTGTTATAGTATATAACATAAATGGTCTAGTGCGGCATTTGACTGTGATTAATTTTTACATCAGTATCGGCTGGTTTTGATATTTGTATTTGTAAAAATTACAGACAGTTTAATGCAAAATTACAATAAACTGGTCGTGTTTTTAAGTTGAAGCATGACCTATAGTCCAGGAAATACAGTAAACCTTTAAAAAGTCTGGAAAATATGGTAAACAGTCCACTGCTTATGTAATTACTCTCTTTTTGACATCATTGTTAAGCCTTTCAGTGAGAGACAATCAGGCAACACTGAAAAGTCACTGAACTATAAAATGAGGCTGACTGTGCTGAATCAAGCAAAGTGTTTTCTGACCAACAGAGAGCAAGATAAAAAACATTTCCCAACAACACAAATAGTTATAGCAATCCGGCATGAGCAACTCGACCCAATCACGCTGGCAAACCCAATTTTTAAACAAGATCGAAACACAACATATTGAATTTTTGAGCCAAGAATAAAAGGTGTAAAAAAAAAAAAAAAAAAAAAAAAAAAAAAAAAAAAAAAAAAAACAGAGACGAGTCACACACTCTCCACAGGATGCTCTGATGTCGATCCAAATGGCACGTTATGAATTTAACACCGAGCTCGGAGATAACACCTGACCCACAAAACTGGGTTCTGAGCAATAAATTATATATTTACAGACGCAATTTTGTATCTTTTACCACTTTTCATACACAAATACAACACTGTTTAAAATGCGCAATAGTATCATCAAAACCTTTGCCATGTTTTATTTATATATACTCTTAAGGTTCTTATCAAAAACCCCATGTTTACATTTATAAGCGAAAAAATCCACAAATTAAAAATTAGTCGGCTTCATGACATCTCTCTCTCTCTCTCTCTCTCTCGTTCTCTCAGTCTACAAAGTCTCCCTTTATCGAAATCTACTCAAACACTACTGCATACTCTACAAACATCTTCTTAATACACTTTTTTCAGCTCAGAGGAGAGATTTTATTAGCGCTGTGATTTATGAGCCCTATTGTTTGATTGAGACATATAACAGTTTTATTAAGCCTACATTTTAGCAGAGGTTCACCTTTTGTTTATATTGTATTAAGCCACATATTGTAAGGACGCAGTGCACTAAATGTCCACAGGGTGGCACAATGGAGCTAATCTGATGCTAAAGGTTGTCTGTTTTCTGTGGTTAAGTTCATGGCTAGGGGTTTGTCTGGGGGAAATAGATGCTTTGTCAGTGTAAAAGGTCAACCTAACAAATTTCAGCAGAGACAGGGGTCAATGGGACAAGAGATTTCAGTGTCATGTACCCTAGCCAGGTCTTTAAAATGAAATTTCTACTTCAATATTACTGCAATATTATAATATCGAATGTAGGGTATCGAAGAACATGTTCACATTCCTAAATTTTTTTAAAATATTTTAATATTATTATAAATGTATGGTATATATATAAAATCATATATGCAGTATATATTACTGTACTGTATATGGGTCTAAGTGAATAAAATGGGGAAGAAGAAGAAATGTCTTGCCATTATATTTGGAACTGAGAGGTTCCCTATACCTTTCTATTTTTTCTTTACATTTTTTACATTTCTTTAAATCAGAAACATTTTAATTTGGAATGAACATAAATTCAGCCCATTGCAATGTCGATAACAGACAAATAAATCCTTTTTGGCTCTGCTACTTGGATAAAATGTACAAAAAATCAAACTGTAAGAATTATATACCAGTAAATAAACTGTTTGATTTGAAAATCTGTAAATTTTGCAGCTATACTTTTCTCTCTGTTTATCTGCATGACGTTCTTGTGATATATTTAATTTAATGTTTTCCATTTATAGAGATACAGTATATAGAACTGTATACTTTGAGCCAATTAAAAATGTTTTATTTTAATATAAAATACTGTTGTTATACAGTATGACAGTGCATTGACCCATATAAAGCGTAATATATATACTGTATATATATTATATATTACTGTACAAGGTGTCCCATAAGTTCAGCATCACAGGGTTAATGTATGTTTTTAAATTCTCATAGGAAGTTGTGTATTGAGAAAACTGGTGGGCAAGTTCTATAAATAAAAGATTTCATTTTTGGCATTTTTATGGGAGACCCTGTATTCTATAGTCTTAGTAAGAAGAAAATGATATACCTTCGAGACAATTCTTTCATTTTAGCTATGATTCCTGTTAATCTGCACCACTGGATTGCTCTTTACAAAACTGTAAACCTTGCAGAGGAAATGTTGTCCATCGCACTACGGCCTTCTGTATTCTGACTCTGTTCATGTTTGTTACTTTGTACTTAGTCACCCAAATACATCGTCTTCTCCCAAAACGACAAGTTTGCAAGCACTGAAACGCCGGCAGTCATTTAAAACAGCACAGCAATGGTCTGGAAAAAAGAGCAGATCTATCTAACAGAGAACTCTTCAGCTGCGGAGGAGGAGAGACGATATTAAGCAGGGTGACTATACTGACACGGTGTTTGGCGCACCATGTGCAGGGCGATCACACTCACAGAGGATGAGCAATACACAGAGAAACATACCTGTAGATATTTCATGCAACTTACGACTGACAATTAGAACAGGTTTGTGTAAAACGTGTGAAGGTGTGTGTGTGTGTATGCGTGTGTGTGTCTGTGTGTGTTTGTGTGTGCATGTCTAGGTGTGTGTGTATTTATGGCAGATGACTGTCCTTCTTGTCACATTTGTACAGTTTATGTGTGCAAAAAAAGAGAGATTTCATAAACCAATCATGTGCTTTCTCCTAGAGAGCTCGGTTCCTCCACTTCTTCTTCCAGAGCCTCCGAGATTGGACCGTGCACTTGTAGCTCCTCCCCTCTCCCGGCTCTGGAGAGCACCTCCATCCAGCGGCGTTGGAGCTCCTCCCCCTCGGCGCTGAAGTAAACAGTCAGGTGACTCTGGCTCATTTTGAAGGCGTAGCGCCGCTCCAGACGGTCACATGACTCGGGGAGGGAGACTTCGAAGCCAATGAGAGGGATGCTGCGCTGGGCCTTCACATCCTGCTCATAACACCAAGCATAGACAAGTGAGGAGGAGACTGTTAGAAGGGAAATTAATACAGGTTGGTACATAATTACCTTAATTTTAAAAATTTACCATTTTATGTAATGCTCTTCCTATGTTATGATAAAACATGCTGGCCCTTGACCCGCATGTAAACCATACATTAATAAGTAAGGAATAAAACACTTGGGGTGTGCAATTAAAGAAAAATAATCAATGATGTGCTGGTGACAGGAATTACACCACAACAATTTTATCTTTTGCTCTTTAAAGAACGACATCCGCAAGACAAGTTAGTTCCTGTTATCACTTATACTATAGCAGCTATAAACAGTTCATTTGTAACAGCTGTTAATTTTTTTTAATGAGCCAAAAATATGCAGCTTCTCTTATTACTGAGAAACTGGAAAGTTCTCCTTTCTGAAGACTTTCCCCTGGAGGAAAACTGTACAAAGTTCTGACACTGGAGACTCCTTCCATCAATGTTAAATAAACATCTCTTTACAGAATTACAGAACAAATCTTTGTTAAATAACAGTACTTTTTTTATTACTAGGATTAGATTATGTGGAGTGTCCGTCATTCACATATCAGAAGGAGCGCATTAATATAAACCTGTGCTTTGCCTTGTAGCTGGCAGTACTGTCAGAGCTGCTGTTATAGGAAATTAATCAACTTCTGAACCAATCAGAATCAAGAATTAAACAGTGATGTGGAATAAAAGTCTTATCTCATTGATTAAAAAACCTTTTTGAGTGCTCAAAAACAGACACTTCATTACAGTATGGCAGTGTCAGTCTCAGTGTGTAGATACTTTCCTAGGAATTCATGTGTTTGTTTTAAAATCTCAGACTTTCCAAATCAACAGAGAGGAAAAAAACAGCGAGACAGAGAGAGAAACGTGGGTGGAGGGAGTGTCAGAACTATAAACTATGCATTATATAATGGTTGAGCTGATTTCCCACCTGTGGAGCACCATAAATGTAAAGCACCAGAGGTTCGTTTTCAGGGATGACAAACCAGGCCTTCTGCCAGCCGCGGCCACTGCCCTTCTCCATGTGGTGCAGGAAGCTGCAGAGGACACTGTTCTCCGCCGCCACAGAGGCCTGTTTCTGCAGCACACAGAAAAAAATCGGTTGTTAAACAGATCAGACTAGAGCGATGCTCTTAAACAGATCAGACTAGAGCGATGCTCTTAAACAGATCAGACTAGAGCGATGTTCTTAAACATATCAGAGTAGAGCAGCATTCTTCATTCATTCATTCATTCATCTTTAGTAACCATTTTCTCCTGGTCAGGGTTGTGGTGGATCTGGAGCATATCCCAGGAACACTGGGTGTGAGGCGGGAATCCACCCTGGATGGGACACACTCATTCACACCTAGGTACACTATAGCAACGTTCTCAAACATATCAGATTAGGGCAAGCTCTAGGATTCCCTGCTTGAACCTGAGCTTGGGATAATGTCTGTGTGGTGTCTCATATGTCCGTGTAGGTGTCCTCCAGGTTCTCTGGTTTCCTCCCACCTCCCAAAAAACATGTCGGTAGGCGGACTGGCTATGTTAAGTTCCCCCTAGATTGCGAAAGAGGTTGTCAATGTGTGCGTGCATGCCTCCCAGAGATGGACTGGTGTCCCAGTCAGGGTGTATTCCCACCTGTGTCAGCTTGTTGGTGCTGGGATTTGACTCATCACAACCTAATGAATATCCCAAAGCCTTAACCACTGATCCATGAGTGACACTGTCACTCATTTTAACATTTATTCTTTAACCCAACTACAACGTTCAACTGTATTCACCACATGGATCCACTTAGAACTGGTTAATACAGATTATATTTGTTATATTATATTATATTATATTAGTTAATACAGTGTAACTTTTCCAAAAGCATCTCAAGTGTTCAGTGTGATGCCTGCTCTACCATTTAATGTGATCTTTGCACTGCAATGCTTTTGAGTAAATTCAAACCTGGAATAAACTTAATGTTCTTAAGAATTACAAAGAGCACTCATGGTTATTTGAGATCGACACGTTCTTTGGGTCTTACCTCTAAAATGGAGCGTCTTCTCTGAGTACTATTGGTCAAGCTGGCCGGAGAGGGCGGGACTCCCACCAGCGTAGTATAGCAGTCTATACACACACGATTCGCTCGATTGTTATCATACAACAACCGGGCACGGAATTCCGAGCATTTTCCACATACCACCTGAAAACATGATGATGGATGTTAACTTTCTGCTGTAATCCTGTATGTTCCAATACTCACACACACTGTAATGTCATTTTACAACTGACAAATGGAATGAACTGGTGTGAACAAGAGGAGAACATTCTGGAGCTTTCCAAATTTAAAAAGTTGTGAGGTTTGGACTCGCTGGTGTTAGCTAGTTGTTCTGCCATTGCCTCACTGTGGTGAGAACAGTGTGTTGTGTGTTTACGCTCACATGTCCACATGCTTTGCAGTGGTGGCGTCTCTTGGTAATGGAGTTGAACGGCTCCTGGCACTTCATACACAGCGTCACTTCTTTTTCCCGGATCGGAGTGGGAGCCCGCTTTCCCAGCTCTGTGCAATTCTGAAACAGAAAGAAAGACAGCGGTGAAATTAGAGGTGTAAAAATAACAGCGTCTATGATACAGCTGTTCTGATTTAAAACAGCTGGTCTTGGGCAAAAAATAGGTAAGCAATCATGACTGAATCAATCCAGGCATCTGTGTATTGGCTAAGTCTAATTCCACATTCCCACTTATTTTTGATTATCTTTGTTAAATCTGGTTTATTTAAAAAATTGTACATAAATAATTTCCTTTGGCAGTGAGTGTTTCTCTCACTCTACCCCTCTAGGCTCCCCTGTGTCTGTGAGTCATAGTAAAAGAGGCGTAGCCTTTCTGACTGTCAGTCTCAGTGAAGAAGGCGTGGCCTTTGTGTCTATCATTTTTAGTGAAGGAGGCGTGGCTTCTGCCTGTCAGTCTCAGTGAAAGAGGTGTGGCCTTTCTGTCTGTCAGTCTCAGTGAAGGTGGTATGGGCTCTGCTTGTCAGTCTCAGTGAAAGAGGCATGGCCTTTCTATCTATCATTCTTAGTGAAAGAGGTGTGGCCTCTGTGCCTGTCAGTCACAGTGAAGGAGGTGAACTATTTTTACAATTCTAAATTACGTGATATGACATTGTATCACATAAAACCAGCTCTAAATCATACTATATTGAATAACTGGCTGCTTTAAAGAAATATTTTATAAACCGACTGGATCACTCATCGAGACATGCATCATATAGTCTCAAGCAGAAAAAGTGAAATAAACACAAATTGATGTTGTAATTACAAAAAAAGATGAGAAGATGGTATCTCACCGGAGAGTTGGGGGGCGTGCAATCGTCCTCACGCACCGAACAGTTCAACATCCTGAACGTCTCCACACTCTGCTCATGCCTTTGGATAGTGGCCTGGATCGCCTGAGAAACATAAACGGGAGATGAAGCATGAGCCATAGAAATAAAAATCATAAGCAGCACAAAAAGGAGGGCCAAAAAACATATGGGGAGATTTCTGTTGAGACAAAACTGTAATGGGACATGTAGTAAATGCTCACCTGAATCCAGTCTTTCTTTTCTTCTTCAGTCCTATAAGAAAAGAGATTGAACACAGAGTCAGAGTGCTGCTTTTTCATACACTGGTGATAAAATAACCACATCATGCTCTCAATGGCGTTTAATTCACATGATTCCGGATCAAATGGGGGAAAAAATATCAATCTCCACCCAGAAACATGCCTTACAAAAACTAGCAACAGATTTCAATGCGTTTTTGGACAGAAACATTTTGTCAACTCAACCATTTTGACTGTCTTATAGCTGAGAGTGTGTTGTTTTGTCAAACTCACCTGGCCTGTAATTCGAGAGAACGCTGTTTTCCCGACACCAGAAACGTCCGTGGCATGTTCATACTGCTCGTCTCTTTCAGCTGTGAAACACAGTAATGAGTTAACAATGATGAGTTAACCCACCACAGCAAATACTGTCAATTACTTTCAGTATTTTCTGAAATGTATAAAAAAGTTCTCAATTTGTCAATGCTAACAATTCTTTATTAACTGAAGAATGACACATCGTGTATTTTATTTGTTTTTGAAGCAAGTTAGTTCCTCTCATCACTTAGGTTATAGCAGAATCAGTCTTTCTTTTCTGCTCTCTTAAAGTTAATAAGAGAAAAAAATGCAGCTTGTCATTCAGAAAACGGAAACCTCCGTCCTGAAGTCCTTTCTGTTTCGGAAAGTTTCAGTTTTACCTCTGACTGTTACAAAGAGCTGATACTGTCCATAAATGTCAATTAAACATCTCCTGACAGAAATCTTCACCCTATCAACACGTGTTTTACTCCAATTATGTGGAACATTCATTATACAAGTTCCTGTTTAAGTTGTTACTATGGAAGTGATAACGTTATAATATAATGTATATAACGTTAATATAAACCTGTGATTTGAATGACTACTGTCCGAATTGCTGTTATAGAAAATTAAAATTAATACACTTTCTGACCAATCAGAATCGAGAAATCAACAGTGCTGTGGTATTATTTAACTGATTTTTGTCTTTAAGCACTCCAGTGCAATTAATAATCTGGAAATTATGGTTTGAAATTGTAGAGAAACAGCTATTTGGGTTATTCTTGTTACAGCAAGGTTTGTCTGGATGAAAACTCTTTGTACAAACCTCCATGCCGTCTACATCAATCCGTGCCCGCACTCCAAATTTCTGTCCGATCAGTCTGAGTTTAGGGACACAGTACAGCAACCGGTCGTTGAACTATAGAGAGATATAAAGCCAAGTTATAGTTAAATGCCAAATGCTGAGAAAGAACGTATCTTGAAACTCTGTGTTATTTGGTACAAACCCCTCACCAGAATGAGGTATCTGTCCTGCGAGGTTCCGTTCTTGGCCGACAGTTTGAGGATGTGTCCCTCCTTAATGAGCTCATTAGTCGGGTTCACAATGTCTTCTTCTCCCCCGAGCAGCTCATACACCTTCAACAACTTCCTCATGCGCTCCTGAAGGACACAAAACACAGTACGAAGGCACACAAGCTTGTAAAACACAATACAATAATGACAGGTAAGTCAGATCAAGGCTATCTGTTCATATTTCCATGAGAATGATGCATTAAAATCATCAGCATAAAAAAACAGTGGTAAGACACTCTTTGGGCTAATCAGGGCAGCACATTTGATGCTGCCAGTTTGAGTGATTTTCTCTCACAGAGCACAGACGGTGAAAGCAACGCACTGGCAATTAGCAGCCCTAAATGACAGACTCTGGATGTCCCCTTGCTCATGAAAACGATGCCCATCTCTAATTACAAAGCAGCTCAGCTAAGTGGCAGTGTGGGCTCTCAGCACAAACACTTCATCAGTGCTAGAAACAGTATGGAGAGGAAGTCGAGGGTGATGTCGTCGAGTTCAGCACACGCAGGCCTCACGGCTCATACATACGCTTCCAGATATGTGTGTGTGTATGTGTGTGTGTGTGTATGTGTCGGGTTTTGGAAAATCTACTCACCATTTTCCTAATGGCTGCGTTGGAATGCTCAGCTGCTGTAGCAATCAGCTCTAAAGATTCTGATGGAGAGAAATGACAAATTCTATTTTAGGAGTAAAAATGGGAAATTATGTTGTATGATAGGGGAGAGCTGGCTGGTGGGTGGGAAAATGGAGGGGGGTTAAACTGACCCACGGAAGCACTAAAGCAATATGTACATGGGTCAAATTTAAGATGTATTTTTTGCGTAAAAAATGGTATTAGCTTTAAAGAAAGTTATTATTATTAGTAGTAGTAGTTGTTGTTGTAGTAGTGGTAGTTGTAGTATTAGTATTAGTAATAGTAGAACTAGTAGTAGTAGTTGTAGTATCAGTATCAGTAGTGGTAGTTGTAGTATTAGTAGTACTTGTAGTATTGGTAGCTGTAGTAGTTGTTGTAGTACTAGTTGTAATATCAGTATTAGTAGTGGTAGTTGTAGTATTAGTATTAGTTGTAGTATTGGTAGCTGTAGTAGTGGTAGTTGTAGTATTAGTTGTAGTATTGGTAGCTGTAGTAGTTGTTGTAGTACTAGTTGTAATATCAGTATTAGTAGTGGTAGTTGTAGTATTGGTAGCTGTAGTATCAGTATTAGTAGTGGTAGTTGTAGTATTAGTTGTAGTATTGGTAGCTGTAGTATTGGTAGCTGTAATAGTAGTAGTTGTAGTATTGGTAGCTGTAGTAGTGGTAGTTGTAGTATTAGTATGAGTAATAACAGTTGTAGTAATAGTAGAAGTAGTAGTTGTAGTATCAGTATTAGTAGTTGTAGTATTAGTAGTTGTAATAGTAGTAGTTGTAGTATTGGTAGCTGTAGTAGTTGTAGTAGTAGCAGTTGTAATATCAGTATTAGTAGTGGTAGTTGTAGTATTAGTCGTAGTATTAGTATTAGTTGTAGTATTGGTAGCTGTAGTAGTTGTAGTAGTAGCAGTTGTAATATCAGTTTTAGTAGTAGTAGTTGTAGTATTAGTAGTTGTAATAGTAGTAGTTGTAGTATTGGTAGCTGTAGTAGTTGTAGTAGTTGCAGTATCAGTAGTAACAGTTATAGTATTAGTAGTAGTAGCAGTAATAGTAGTATTAGTATTAGTAGTTGTAGTATTGGTAGTTGCAATAGTAGTAGTAGTAGTATTAATAGTAATAGAAAACCCTCTTGTTACTAATAAGTAATATATTATAAAGTATAATTCCACTCTAGTACTCTGTTGTCTCATATAAGTCTTTACTGAAACATACTGTAAATACAAATGAATGCCTGGCACATTTTTAAGAATATTTTTTAATACCTTGTAATCATTGACCCATTTACGCCTGCTGGCATTACTCTACTCTGTTCAGCCAAACTCCTCCGCACTCGCAGTTTCGTCTGCTTACTTTGATGTGGATTCTTCTCAAATTAAATTTCAGTACCAAGGAATGAATGTACTAAGAATGGTTAAAATACTCAGACGAGTTCTTGATTTTGTTGAACCACAAAACACGAGTCAGCTCTGTGTTTCCAATAACAACAAATTTATAGACCTATAATTTATTGCAACAGCATTTCCATGGCATATGAGGCAACTTACAACTGTTTTCAGTTCTTTCTGTTAACTAAATGGGGTTGCTAAAATCCAATTTGAAAATAATTGAGATGAGAAATACAGGAGATACTGCAGTCGTTATCTGTTCATTCGTTCGTTCGTATACACAATGCAATAAAGGCTTGTTGCTTTCATCCTGCTAGTTAGCAATAACTTTAAGTTGAGTGGAAGCTGTTAGCATGAAACCTCGCTGAAAAATCCATCTAGCATTCACTTTTAAGTAATTGATCTCAATTTAGACACACACCCTAAGTCTGTATTTTCCAGCTTCATTATTTCTTAAATGAATGTTTGTGATTTTCTAATTGCATTACTGTTGTGTCATTTTCCTGAAACAGATTCTCTGTAATGATGCACTAGTAGCATGGCCTGTATTTTGGTGTCTGGTATCTGGTCCCAAGCTGGATTTTTCATCATGAAGGTCAAGTGCGCAGCTCCTCTCCTGTCCATGCAAAGTAACTTGGCAAGAAAACTTTTCCCAGTAACACAAGCCTGGCTCTTTGCATTCTGAGTACAGAGAAACAGCCAACGTCTCAGAGTTACAGCTACCACCACTAAAAGCAAATGGCGGTCTGTTTACAGTTAGAGGAGCCTGCAGGAACTCTACACACACACACACACACACACACACAGACTCACTCTGCGCATCTTTAAAGTCCTCAGCATCCTCAGGCAGCCGGTGCAGGTAGTCCTTCAGAAGGAGCTCGTAGCGAGGGATCCGCTGTACGGGCTCTAGCATGTGGTGCTGTAGGGTGAGGTTTCCGCACATCTCCTCTTTCTGAACACACACACACACACACACACCCCCCAACAATAAGGAGATATGTATGAACTTCTGAACACAGTCACAGAGCAACTGCTAGTACTAAAAAAATGAAATAAACTAAATAACTCCAGAAAAATAATAAAATATTATTAAAAAATTATAAAATTCCCCAAATGTCCTTCTTCACCTTGAAAAACTCTGATCATTATTACAATTTATTGCTTTAAGAGATTCATCAGACATCCTTATTTGAAAGCTATGAAAAACAGAACTACTCATTAGGGGTGGGCGATATTGACAAAAATATCATATCACGATACTTGAAGACATTTTAACAATATGTACTGCAATATATTACGCAAAACAATGGTGTTGTTGCATTAAAAAAAACCTGTGAAACTGAGTTTAACAATTCTTTTATTTAATGTCCAAAAAATTTATAACACAGAAAATCCATTTCACAATTTTAAACATTCAGTACAAATTCAACAGCTAATCTGTTGCTTCTAATCAGAGTTTCAAATTGGTATAAAAATACTGATGATATTCATGATATCTCAGAAAAAGGTTCTGCGACACACTTTATCATGATATCGATATTATATCGTCGTATAGCCCAGCCCTATTAAACTTAAGGTCAGTGTTTATAAGGCTACATGACAACTACATAAGCCCTAGAGAAGACTGACATAAACGGTTATAAAGGCTTATTACAACTGGCATCACCTGTCATAAAGACGGCTATCATCAATTTTGATGTCAAGTTTACATAATACCTGTGTCAAGCTACAGATTTAAGATGACATAAGGGTATTATGACACTTTTTGACTTTGCTTACATTAGAGCTTGTAGTCATTAGAGTCATATAATGTGACATGACATGACAATAGGACATGACAAGCGTCCAAACCAAATCATGCTAATTCAGCGTCAGAGAAATAAAAATAACTCTGTTAATACAGTGTCGGGGCATATAATCAGTAAAATCTACTTAAGGGCAAGAAATAATATACATAAAGCTATCATAATAGTGTCATAGGTTTTAATAAAAGTCTTATAAATTGTAAAATGACACTCACTCTACACAAGGCCTCAAAAAAATATATACATCTCATTATTTCACAGTTTCATGGCATTGTCATAGTATTCCTAAAACTCTTATAAGCAGAAATACATGCTAGAAGTATACTGTGCTACAAAGTCATGTCAAGCTGTCATAACATTCTCATGTCAGGCCAGAAAGCTTCATAACATGTTATGTTGCTTGACTCAGGTGTTTTGTCATCTTGGCATCAAAACTGATTCATTCACTTCTAATGACAGCTGACGCGTGTTGTGATAAGCATTTTTAAGCCTTTACGTATGTTTATGTCAGGTGTTATGAAGGGCTTATATAGCTGAAATGTAACCTACTGAACAAGTCAAGTGAACAAATCGCATAATTCTTTTATGCAATTAAAATCTGTTACATTATCACCTATTTTGTACTTCCACTGTTTTATATTTCTGTCTTGTTAAATCATTTTTTTCCAAGAAAAGTGCCATTATTATTATTATTATTATTATTATTACTACTACTTTACCTATCTCTCACTAAGGCTTCTGCCTGTACTAGTATTCATTAATCTAAAAATCTGAAAAAGTCTTGAGGATGATTCATTCTCCATCATGTGTGAGCACTGAAATGTTGGCACACTCATTATTTTTAATCAAAACATTCTTCTATCAACATACAGCATTAATTAATAGAAAGCAGTTGATGACGGGCGCCGAGTTGTCAGACGTTTTTGTGTGAGTGTTTTTAATTGTATTACTTGTATCCTGTGCGTGCTTTTTTGAGCATGAGTGTGAATTAAGTAAAGGTGGTGTCTAATTAACACCACTTGTAACTGTGCGAGAGACGGAGTCGGCAAAAATTCTCGTCTTTCACACATCTGCGGAAAGTGTAATACTCTTACTCATCCCAGACCGGCAGAGTGTTTAACAGAAGGCCTTGCTTCCACTAACCGCTGAGGAGAGTATGCTCTCATATCCGCGCCATCCACCCACACACACGAAAACATGGGATTTTT
The DNA here is from genome assembly GCA_022758105.1 of Pangasianodon gigas. Taxonomy (NCBI): domain Eukaryota; kingdom Metazoa; phylum Chordata; class Actinopteri; order Siluriformes; family Pangasiidae; genus Pangasianodon; species Pangasianodon gigas. The sequence goes on along the minus strand of CM040461.1, from coordinate 3,964,976 downwards.
TCCAAGCCTTTCAAAGAAGGAACACAGGAATTCATAGAAATGGGTGATTTTTACAAATAAAATGTAGCAAACACTGCTTCCTGTTTCTCTCAGATATACTGAGGGGCTGGTCTGGAAAGAAAGGATGGAAGAAATATTATTGCATAATCTTGTGTTTACCAGATTCAAAAGGAATCTTGTTGTACCACCAGTGCTAGAACAAGCCCTCACAAGTGTAGCATGGTACTCTGAACAGGTACACAGATTTTGTGTAGAGGGAAAATGCATTTCATTTTAACTCTAGAACCCACTGTGGTGACCAGCATCAGAGCTGACCTCATAGCCTACTGAAAGAAAATACTAACGGATTCCATTAACCATTTCCCTGTCACTTTTTATGATTTTAATGGTTACTGGAATCCAATAGGCTACTAGATTCAGTAGAAATCTCTAAAAATTCAACCAGCAGAAACACAATAAAACCCATCAGAAACCAACAGAAATCCCTAAAATGACACCACCAGGAACTCAGTAAAACCATTAGAAACCACCAGAAATCTCTAAAATGAGATTACCAGAAACACAGTAAAACCATTAAGAACCACTAGAATCCTCTTAGACCAGCAGAAACACATTAAACCGACAAGGAAACACTAGAATACTCTGAGACACACAGAAACACACTAAAACCCATTAGAAACCAGGAGAAATACCTAGGATGAGACCACTAAAATTCCCATAAAAGCCCCTTAATAATCAGTACAAATCTAAAAATAATGTGACCAGGAACACATTAAAACCCGTTAGGAACCACAAGATATCTGAAATGGTGAGCAGGTTTGGCCTGGTCGTACCTGAATGTCGTGAATGATGGCTTTGAACTGTGACGAGCGCTCCATCCAGGTGTTCACCAGCTCCATGGCCGTGTCAAAGTTCTTCACATATTCGCCGTACATCTTCAGGAAGGGAGCCAGTTTCTGGAGGATGTCCCCGATCCGTGGGTTCACGTCCCTGAGAGTAAAGGTCAAGAGTCAAGGGTCAAGTTGGGTTTGTGTGGAGAGCTTGCGGACAGCAAACACTCCCCACCTGTGTCTAACCTCACACATTTCTGACTATTCGAGGAACACACTGAGGTTTCTCGTTGTTCTGATGTGAGGAGGTCGTGTGGGAACTTCAACGTGTACATTTTGGTCGAGAGAATGAAATGACTGAGGGACTGGAGGAAATGTTCTTCCTGACACAGCACTGTGGTAGGATTCAGCTAACAGTCTGATCTCTCACTTTCTCACCAACACTATGTCTTTCTCGCTCTTATACTATCTTTGTTCTCTCACACTCCTGCTTACTTCGGCTATGTTTAACCACCTTTCCACTTTCTGTACTCTCACCCCCACTCTCCCTCTCTCCACCCCTCCTTCATCTTTCTCTCACTCCCCTATCACTCCCTCAGTTCCATCTCTGTCCCTATTCTTTATTTCCTCCCATGTTTCAAGCTGCAGTCAGACTACAAATTTACAGTTCACACCTTCCTGTGAAACAGGGCTGATCGAGGTGGGACCGGAAGATCGGCGATGAAATCATTCGTCCGTTTTGACTCTGATTGAACGGTTAGACTATGGTTTCTCTAACTTTTTAACATGCCTAATTCAATTTAATTTAGGAGTAGTAATTCCTATACAAAATATACATTTACAGATTTAAAGATTTCAACATTGTGAGCTCGTACCTTGTTTGGCTACCTGTCTGACTTGTTTCCTAGCAACTCAAAAACGCAAAAAGTAAAATATAGTTACACCGACTAATGCAACCAAAGCAGTTCTGCTACTGGTCGACAATGCAAATTCCCACGTTATAGTTCAGAAAGTTGTCAACGTTAATCTTGATGCAAAGTCTTTTTTGCCACGTTTGTTTGCCTAGGAAGTCTGCGATACAAAAATTTTAATTGCTGTAAATATCCACTTAAAGGAATTTAATATTTTACTTCCTAGCATGATTGTGCCTTTAGCTTGTTTCTCTCCTGCCTCTTGCCCCCTATTCACTCACCACTCCTCCATGCGTTTCTCCAGCGCTGGCAGCAGGAACTGTTGATGGAAGCAGTAGATAGAGCAGATGTTGGAAAAGATGCCCATCACCACTTCGCAGGGGAAAGAGCCTCGCGCTCGCGCCTCCTCCATCAGCCGCCCGCAGAACACCTGGTCCAGGAGGTGAAGCCTGGACACATACGCCTTCTCCGTGTGGAGGAGCTCGTTGGCGATGTTAAACACACGCTGCTGCACTGATAGCTGCAAGGCAAAACACACACACACACACATCTGTTGGACATCTGGACTGACAGTCCGAAAGCATTCACAGTGTGGTGAAAGCTCAGTGTCCTCCAGGAAGCTTGACATTCTTTTGTATGCAGGATCTTCTGAGGCCCATATTTTCAGGGCCATAATGCAGGCGGAAATGTAAAGCATAAAATTACAGAGCTGACGTGAGGGTATGGCAGAAATATTCTTGGTATTCCTGTGACCATTATTGCAGGTGGTAATGTGGTGAACAGCAGCGTAACTGTAATGAAGGGTGGGTTTAACTCGAGTATGTTATCAAGAGGAGTCCTGCTGCGAGATCCAATCAAATCAGCAAGTCTCAACCCCTTCAAATGTAGAGCAGTGACATTTTCATAATGAATAATGATTAGATTTCACATTGATTTTTTAGTAGCAGAAGTAACCAGATGGCTGCTTCTGATATTGAGGCTCATTTACATTAGTTACATCCTCGACACTATGATGCCAAATTTCAGTTCTTTGAGGCTGCAATAGTTCGGTATTATCTGGTGCCATAACCTAAATAGTGTACATTCACAAAATCTGGTTGATTAAAGCAGGCCAGGAATTTTAAGGCTTTAATTCAAGTTAAGAAAATAATATTTTGGCTTTGTGTCAGAGATATGAGCGTCCCAAGAGGTAGGATTTTTGATGCGTTCTTGGAATAAAGTTGGTTCTACGGGCACTTTCAAAAACATGTAGGCGTGTAGAGCTAAAAACGTACTTGGAAAAGACTCTGACGCTTTTTTGGGTCACAGATATAGCAACAGGAAAAGGTAATCAAACCTGTGCCAAGTGCGTACAGCTCCCAAAAATCAACTGAGCATGAAGAACATGAAGCTGGCGCTAAATGAATGATTAGATAAAAAATATGATTAACTAGTTTTAAAGCATTTTGTTTTTCTTTTTGTTTGTAGGTACAGATCTTAAGAACACATCGCATATCTACAACCCAAAACAAACACCATGTTTGGTTCACTTCCTGCAGTTGGGTTGATTCAGGGTCAAATTGCGTTCTCATTCCAGTTGAACCGCGCTCACATGCTCAGAACACTTCACCTAGATGCTCTCAGAGCGGTTATTTTGGTTTGTAGCTGAGTGCAATTGCTGTGATCTGCCTAAAAAAAAAAAATGCCCCAATGGGGAATACGCAACAAAGTTCCATTCAAATGGACTAAACGTTGCGTAATAGAAGACATCCTAAACTACCACTGTAAGATTCAGATTTCTAAATGTCTCACTTCCTGTTGCACTGTTTCACCCACAATCATTCATTTCTGGCCACAACTGAGTGGACAATTTAGCAATATGCCAACACTATAGTACTACAGTGTTACACTTCTAGACTCCTAGACTTCTCTCTTAACTGTCAATAACAACATAAGAAATTTCGCCCATTTCAGATATCACAGTATTCCATAAATTCAGTATAAATGTAATATGATTCATTCCAATTACAAAAAAATCATTCAAATTCCCAGAATGTTTAAATAAAAAAACTATTGTGAATCCTCTTGTTTCTAACTACAGTTTTATTAAAAAAAAAAACTACCTCAACAGAGTCCTGTCTCTCTGCTTTGGGCTGAGGCCCTATGGCCATGGCGTTCTCGCTCTCATCCCCGCTCCCTTCTTCCAAATCGCTGTCTCCCTCCGAGTCCCTCGTTCCTTCCTCCACGGCAGCGACAGCTCCTTCTCCTGCTGGTCCTTCCACACAACCGCATGAGGAAGAGGAGGAGAGGCGAGGAAGAGACATGCACACCTCTCTGTCATCGCCGGCGAAGCACAGTTCCTCACTGTGAGACGGAGAGCTGATGCTGTCAATGCCGCTGTCCCGATTAGCTAGTTTAGTGTCTGTTTGCTGCGGAGGAAGGGACAGGCGGTCAGGGGGGATTTCTGATTGGCCGAGGTCTCTTATCTCCATTGCGTCCAGGAGTTTATCGGAGGCACCGTAGCCAGACTCTGTGGAGAGTCGCTTTTCTGAGCAGGAGGCTCCCAGCTCATTATCATCCTCCTCTATGTCCTCCTGTACCTCCCCTTCCTCTTTGACTTCCTCCTCTTTTTCCTCCTCTTCCTCTGTTTCTTTCTCCTGCTCCTTCTCGACAGAAGGAGGCTCCACGGGCTCGTTGAGGGAAGTGCAGGGTAAAATAGCGTCTGTAGCGGGCTGTGGTTCAGGTACCTTCGGCATACACATCACTCCCCCTGTGATATCAGGCACCATGATGATTTGCTCCCTGAAAATACACAAAACAATAACAATTTAGAATAATGCAAGACTGGAAATGTTTTACCTCATGCATCCTGACATTAATGGGATAATTACATTCTGGGAGGACAAACAGCGACTACAGTAATGGAAGAACGATGCTGTACGGATGCACTTCTCTCTCACCTCTCAAATCTCTCGATGAGTGACAGGACACACGTCGGGGAGGAGCTTCCCTCGGCCCGCGGCAGGCCTGTCCGTGATTGGCGAGGGTCTGCTGGGAGTGGGCGGGATGGAGGCGGGGGCAGGGGTTTGTCCGGAGGCCGGGGTCGGCGGCCGCTCTGTTGTTGGAGATGTGGTGGTTTCGGGGGCACTGAACGAGACAAAATCAATAAAGCAATAGCTACTGTAAGTCTGACCAGGTCACGTGACCATATCTAAGCGAGACATGCAGACAGGGTCAGTATTGCTGGGTCAGATTTTATATGATCCGATATTACTATTACAGGTTTTTAATAATGCTCTACTTGTTTCACAGACGTTTCACAACTTTAAACATAACTATAAACGGATAAAATGTAGAAGGGATTGTTCTTTATATAATTAAAATCATTAGGGTTGGCAAATTGCTGGGGTATAAGAGGAATAATGCACTTTGGGACGTGCTGTTATAGGAAAATAATACGCTTCGGGGTGGTAAATTGAACTCATCACGCCACCCCGACACTGATTATTTTCCTATAACAGCACACCCCCAAGTCATTTATTCCTTAAACAAAATCAACCAAACACTGTAAACATTTAAAAAAAAAAAAGAAATAAATATGTTTTAACAAAAAGAGGCTTGAGAGATCCACCTTGTGGTTTGGGACCGGGTAATGGCGGCCGTGTTTTAGGGGGCAAAGGTGGGGCGTTTTGAGGCTCGCTCTCGCTTGTGCCATTGCAATGCTGCAGTCCCAAGGGCCCGGGGTCCGAACAGAGACGCTGAGGGGCCTCATGGGCTCCTGGACACGGGCCTGGCTCCAGAGACAGACTCTTAGTCAGGAGCCGAGGACTGGACGCGGACGGGCCTGAGAGAGACAATTAGAGAGAGAGATCAGTCTTTTGCAAACAATGTTTAAATATCATTCATTTCTCAACACTTCATATACAACTGAAACCATCTGTCAACACATTTGTTGTACACTTATTCAGTAGTAAATCCTAAAAACAGGGTTCCTCATGGGCTCTTCGCATAATCCACTGTGAACCCTCTCTGAAAGAGAAACCCTCTGTTGTAGGGTTCTGCATGGGTTCCCCAAAAAGACAAACCAAATAACCTTTTAGTGAATTAGTAAGTAGTAAAATTAGTAAGCAACAGTAAGAAAACAGCAAAGCAAAATTTGGCACGAAGTGAAAGTAGCCACTACCTGAACATGTCTTTTCCGTCTTTTCTCCACAAGTAAATCTCTTTTATATCTAACGATTTTTATTTGCATTTGGACAAACCATTGCTTTAGCTGACAAAGCAGAAAAGTGTATGTTTCCAGTGTTTACTGGATCACATCAAGGAGTCAAAAATAGTAAATGGCTAAGCTATACATGTCAGCACTTCTGTTTTAAGATGCTATATTCACCCTTTTTTCTGGGTGTATATAAGGTATTATAGCATGTAATGGAGGAATTACTTTGCTTTTGATCATGCCTGTAATATCTTAACCTCCATTAATTATTATGATCAGACCTTTCATACGTTTCTCTCAAAACATTCTCTCTCTCTCTCTCTCTCTCTCTCTCATATATACACACACACTACAGGCTTCAGTGTAAACAGAGAGGCTCAGATTATAAGAAGCACTTCTCAGTGGCAGCTACTTGACTCTAGGTGATACACAGAAGAGCAGCAGATGAAAGAAATCCCACAATTTAAATGCAAATCCAAATAAAGTCACTTTGATAAATGCGTTTGGTATGCACGTTGGATTACAGTCTTACAGAAATGTTTCCTGACAGCTGAGCGATTTTCACATTCAAGACAATACCCGAGGGGATGCAACGATGCAAAATCCCGAAAGTGTCATTACGCAGTGAGAGCTTTTGGGCTGGATTAAACACTACCAGTAGCTTTTGATCCAGTTTAAACTCACGCTCTGAAACTGACATCTAAAATGGTGTAAAAGATGAGTGAAGTGCAATTTCTGTTCTGTACAGGCTCCTGTTACTCTGATAAATGCTAAGCCATTTGACTAATAAACTTCTCCTTCGCAAAATGAAAACATCCATTACACAAATTACAATTTCATGACAGAGCCAAACAAAAAGGATTAAGTCAAAACTTGCACATTTCCACACTCAATCACAAGAGGAGAGTGCTTGGACCCCTTAATCACTGCTTGCAGCTATTTTATCTTTTGTTTACATTATTCTATCAATGAGTTGCATAAACTCAGCATATAATTCAGCTTGTGCTACATTCACATGATGATATGTCATTCATGCAACGCAGTTTTGCACACAAATGTAGTAAAGAAAAATAAAATCCAACATAAAAAAAATCCAAAGCTAAAAATCAAGAGACAGAATTATTTTCAACCTGTATGTCCCAGAAATTAAATAGTCATTATTAAAATAACTTCATATTTCATATCTCATAGACATTACTATTAATCTAAGAGTTCATTTATTTCCAATAGGCTGATTTTATGAATACACAGCAAATTTAGGAGCTCTTTAGCTCTCTGCGCCTTTAGGAGCTTTAGCTGAAAACGTGAACAGCGAGAACGCTGCTTGCGTGCGTCTGGAGTGAATTATGTAGGTCAGTGTGTTAGAGTGTCGGCCTACAGCGTAGCCATGCTGTGTTATGATTTGCCTGTTTAGCGGCTCAATCAATCCCAACACTTCACGGCTCCCGTCGCATAACGACGTCGAGAACAAGGAAATGCTGAACGAGCTTCAGTGAGCTGTGCCAGCCATACGGGCAAACACTACCATGAAAATACTCCTCTGGAAAAAAAAAAATGTATTCATGCCTTTTGAAGAAAAAAAAAATCTGGCATGGAATTTCTTTTAAAGTGCCACAGACAGGTCGGATGGTGTGCAGACTACCCGTGTGATGTTGCAATTTAAAAAAAAAAAAAAAAAAAAAAAGAAAAAATTTGGCATGTGTACCATCACCCGGAGGTAATTGGTTCCATATGACGACACTCGTACCCACTTCTGCAGGCAGGAGGCTGAAATGACTTCCACATGCTCCGTAAAAATGCCTTAAAGGGGAAGAGAAAAAAACAGGAGAGGAGGGGAAAAACAAAGCTATCCCAGCCGCAGACTCAACCGCTCAGTGTCTTCTGAGTTTGCTTTATTTTATTCCTTGTTTTACTTCTCAAACCTCCTTTGAAATACTCCAGCGCTTGGCGGCGTGCGGATGTTTAGACTGAACACGAACGGCAATTTTTGACCTACAAGCCCATTTTAGGTGAGATATGTCAAATATTTGCGCCCCGAATGCCGGCTTTTGCACGGCATGTATACATGCACGTGTTAGACATTCATCAAGTGTTTTCACAGCTGATGCAGCATCACTTTTGAAATGCGAAACGGATGGTCATGCACTACTACAAACGCATCGTCGTAACCCTATACACCTTAAAATATACAAACACAAAGCAAGCATTATAAATCAAAGTTATAAAGCATAAACCCGTAAAGAAAATTTATGTGACACATAAGACTTATTGTTCCATAGTCATCAAAAAGCAGACAGAGGAAAGATATTTTCCATTTGTTCTTTTTTTTTTCCCCTTTGCAGTCTCTAGACCAGTCTACGTCATTCAAACATCTAAACAGATGGATAAATTCTCTCTTTCATTCCACAGTCTCTGTCTGCTCTTTCTCAGAAAGCACAAATTACAGTCTTCTAATCTGTCTTCTATAAAGCTGTGTATTTTAGTAGCCCTCTAACATGGAGGTATCTTTCTGCCAGTGTAACCACAAATAAATGTCACATTAAAATTGTAAAATAATGAATGACAAATTCATGATCAGATTCATAAATCTATAATTTTAACCTAATATCTGTGCGTATAGTCATATTAGGTTTGAATCTGAATCTACATTCTCTATTCACGCTATGAATCGCTGGTTACATTGCCAAAGCAAACAAAGGCAAGAATTAGGAATTAAAATAAACGTCTTGGAGCCATGGCCAAGTAAGAGGTGAGTGGCTGTAGAGAGATAATGAGGAAGGGCTGAAATAAACAAAAAATAACAAAAAAACAAAGACGTTCACACTGGCAAGCAAAGTCATCGCTTGTAATTTGTCTCTTCTGGTTGTGTGGCAATTACTGAAATGGGAACTAACAACAGGTAGGAACTAAAGTTGTACTTTGGGAACTGTAGAAAAGTCGGACCACGCAAGCCATAAGAATGGTCCGAGTAATCATTCAAGCCAATCATTTGGATTTGTCGCTTTACTAATTCATACCTAATTTGCATACAACTGAGAAAATCCTGGTCGCTATAATCGTGGCTCCATATCACGCGTGTATGTTGCCTGTGCTTTGTCACATGTTAGTGTGAACGTACGATAACTATCAACATGCAAATGTTAAAATGATGAACTGAGATGTAAAGTAAACACTGAACGTGTCATGATTTGCAAAAAAAGATTTACAAAACTGACTTTGTGTCTACAGTTCATTAAAAAGCATGGAAGGTGTTTCGTTCATGATTTCTTCTGGCAGTGCAGGTTTGAGCCAATAATCAGTTATGATATTGTTACCATCGTTTCATAACTAACCTTTACAAATGATTTTAACAAGCTTTTATAAATGTTAACTGCCTATCTTACTGTGTTTTTTTAACAATGGTAATGGTTGCGGGCTGTGTTCGATTCCCAGCCAGGGAACCGACCTGAGCCACTGGGGTTACACACAATAGTGCACTCCAAGCCCGGATAAAATTGGGGAGAGTTGCATCAAAAAGGGTGTAGAAACTGTGCCAAATCAAACGTGGACCAACGATCCGCTGTGGCGACCCCTAACGGGAGCAGCCGAAAGAAGAAGAACAACAAATGTAGCTAGCTAACATAACACGACCTGACAGGCAGCATATTGCTAGCATTAGATGTCTAGATAGCTCACTAGGTTAGACAGTTTTCTCTTCAATACAGAGCTAACCCTGTTTTAAAAAGCATAGCTGTTTTTGTCTTTATGTTGCGAAGCTCATGCAATCGCGACAAACCATGAAAAAAATATTACATGCACAGCACTAGAAATAAATAACGAGATTGAGAATGTGCTACATAATACGATAAAAAAAGTTAAAAGATTAGGAAATTATTGTGATATTAGAACAACACATGAGCACTTGTCTTGTTTATACACACTTCAGCAGCATGCAGTACATTTATAAGACCCCTCTCTGTGCAGAGGCCTCACGCTAACACAATGCTAACATGCATAACAACCTGCTGGTTACACAGTGAAGCTTCCTTCTGACTGACTAACGTTTTCATGCACCACTTCCCATGCAGGTCTTTCAGTCCAACAGAAGATACAGGATACAGGACTAAAGTATACTCCTATTGAACCTTCAGAGATCCATTCTCAAGTGCAAAATGCTAAAATTCATGTCTAGTTAGCATTCTTACTAGAGCAGCCATTTTAAGAAGGTGTTCGAGAAATCCTACAATGAGGAATTCCTCATTGTACAGCAATGAGGTCATCAAACCCAGAATCATCATCAGAGTCAATTGTATAATTGTATAAAAATGAAAAAAATGAAAAGAATCATGGGAAATAAATGACATTTCTTCTGTAATTAGCTACTGAAATCTCAGTCAGTCTATCTAGCTAGCTGATGCTGGGTGGCTAGTCGACTAACAGTGAGTGTTTGTATTTTGACTCTAGCTAGGCTATACTGTATGTTATCTGCAAAAAAGTTTTATCTATAAGTTGTATCAGTTGTTTTTTTTTTTTTGCCCTTGTACCTTGTTTCAGGCTGGTACAAGCATTAATCAGCTAGCTTTTAGTTAGCTCCTGAATAGGCTATGACAGTGTTAAGGTTTTTAGCGACTCTGTGAATAAGCAGCATGTACACATGTACAAAGTTTGAAAATACTTTTAGGTTTCTGGCATAATAAATTATCATTAGAAATCCTCTATCCTCTATCTAACACTACAGTTTGTTACATATTACAGTTACAGCCACGTGGTCTAAGTGTAAAAAAAAAAAAAAATTAGCACAGTCTCAATGAACAAACAACAACTCTTTATAACTGTGATGAGCCGAAAAGCATTTCAGAACACACGATAGGCTAAAACTGCTTCAGTTTCCACTCCTGTCAGCCATGAGTACAGCCATTACCAGCACAACTGTTTCAAACTGACCTGGACAAGGAGCTGTATTGTGTTTGTGATATAAAACATTTCCAGAATAAACAGCAAACTGGATGGCTGTAGTTGGCTGTAGTCTCGCTGTTTCATAAACTGTTTCCTGTGTGGTCCTGTTAAACCAACCTTACAATGTTTAATAATACTAGCGTGACCACATATTTAGATGAAAATATGACAAAAATATTGTACTTGAAGACACGATCATGATATCATGATATTTCGGTTTGCTAATAAACTGCCAGCACTATATTATTTAACAGTGAAAATGAAGAATAATAAATGACATTTTTCATTTTAAAGCTTTAGTACCAAATTCTGACATCTAACCAGCTGCTTCTAATTAGTGTAACTGTTCTAGAAAAAAGTTATGACAAATAGAGTATTAAGACATAATTTATCGATATTACGTCATCATATTTCATCACACAGCCCTAATTAAAACCCAGACCTGTGGCGGAAAACTCTCTCAGCTGGTACGCATCTCAAATGAGTAATCTATGAATACCTCATTAGGTGAATATTAAGATCCGTATATGTATATATCTGTATATGGAAATGTCCACGCCCGTTTTTACTACTTACTTGAGAAAATCTATGGATTTGGTGAACAAATAGGTTTGAACAGATACATATGTGAAATCTACTGTGAGTGGATGCAGAGGCGTAGCACTACAGTAAAAATCTGAGAGCTGTATGAATGAGCTCAAGGTCAAACTATCAGAAGCTGTGTATGAATCAAGGGAGCAAAAATCACACACACACACACACACACACACACACTCCTTTTCACGCATGGGCAAATAGGACCTACCAGGAACCTGCAGTGTAAGGAAAGCGATCGTTTAAGAAAGCGAGAGACACAGATTCCTCTGCAGTGAGGAACAGTGGAGCAGACAGGATGGAGTGTCCTGGGCTTCAGACGACTCCACAATGGAGACAGATGAATGGCTGAGTAAGCAGACGAGTGTCAAGAAGGCCACGGTTTTAACAAACATGTTTTTGGCAGTCGTTCTAGGGGATTCTTTATCTTACAGATGGCACAGTACTTGGTCAATTTTAAAAAATCTGCAATTTAAAAAAAATCTACTGATTAAAATGCATTTCCTCCTATCACAATATCTGTATACATCTTCTCTACAAGTCTTAAACAAATTGCAGGAAAACAACTTCTACCATGACTGTATTTATTGTAAAACAGTTTTATGCAGGGGCGGATTTAGTGATTTGGGGGCCCTAGGCAAAATATAGGAATGGAGCCCTCGTGTCAGTATTTTAACATCAATATTTTAAATTTCAGCATGTTATTTAGCATTAATAATTACAAATATATATATGATTTGCATTTTTAGGGGGACCTTGGCTTCTGGGGCCCCAAGACAGTTGCCTATCTTTGCCTAGTGCTAAGTCCGCCCCTGGTTTTATGGTCATCTTTTAAGGTTGTACAGATATGTTTCATGTTACATCACCAGTGCAGAATTTACAACATGCAGAGGTATGAAGTATTTTGAATATTTTAAAGATGCACTCCTTTTACCTACTGGTCTCAGCACCTCTGTAATTTTTTCAGCTAATAAAGCCCAGAAAATGTCAACATGCTCACAATTCTGCCCCAGAACCTCACTTAATCAAGAAAAATGAACTATATACAGTAAATGTAATAGGGAATTAAAATAACTATATATTTTTGCTTTTTGTTTTTGCCTTCTGCCATTTATTTCTTTCTGAGATGCAATGTAGAATTTTGCCCATTGCTTATTATTTTCCTATAATCACACACACGAAGTGTTTTATCCTTAAAAATCATACAGCGTTGCATCTTTCATGCAGAATTCATGATATCATTTTTAGATTTATGTCTATCGAAATTGTATAACTACAAACATACTACAGGCAAATACGTCATACAATTACTGGGAATCCTCAACATCAGCAACCAATCATTATTCTATACCACCTTGTGTGGGAGGAGTTTGGCGGAATATGGTTTTTAAAAAAAATTACGCATTACTGCCTCCATAATCCATCAAAAATGTACTTTAACCTCCAAGTTGTGTCATCAGGAGGGGTTTCCCAGTGTTCAAACTGGTAAATCTCGCTCTAGACCCGACTGTATTACTGCTGTAAGAGGTGAGAAGGCATCGATACAACAGACAAATCGATGGTTACATGTTTTATTTTTGACCCGATGTCGCTTTAAGGCGAACATAACAGTCGAACACACAAACACAAAACAGAAAAACCTCAAAGAGATTTCTGAAATGCCTCCGTCTTTCTGCTTTTGGTTTAGCTGTTTGTTCCGTGAGCTTGTGCTCTGAAGAACAGACGTCCGATTGACTCTATCTGTGCGGATCTATAGATTCGGACTCATTCAACAAAACTGACCTGCTGCTCTGGCAGGTGCTTCTGGATCAATGGTCCATTTTAAAATGTCATCCTTCTGCTGACCACGGCATCCATCTTATCTGACTTTTACATGAATATTTCATGAATCCTGTATAACCCAATTTAAGGGACTGTCCCTGAAAACCTTGAAAACATCTGAATGTGATATCTGTGAGATGTAGCTGTGTATAGTGTTGGTGCATTTTTTAAACTTTAGTTTAACATTAGTGTTTCACATGATACTTTAGATACGGCTGGATTTATTTTATGCTTAAAAAAACACAAGGGAGCTGTGTGGCTTTCACGCAGCAGTCACGCTGTGGAAAAACAAACGGAATGTTAGTGTGCGTTCGATATTATCTTGTCTACAGTGAGTGAAAGACTTGTTGCAAATTGCAGGCTGTGGACTATTTTTATCCAGTCACTGCCGACTGCACCGACAGGACAGTCAACACACAGCCGGCACTCAGACACCCGCTCAATTTAAAGCCATGCTGTCAACAGATGAGCTAGTTTTTCTCCCTGATATGATCACAGATGCTTTCAGAAGTCAGTGTCACACATAAATCACCGATTTATGTCTACACTAGTGACTGAAAGGTTGTCAGTTCAAATCTCAGGACTGCCACCTTCACCCTTAACCATCACCAGCTCTATGCTTAGATTGGACAAATTATATAGTATCTGCCAAATTAATAATAAAAAAAATTTGATAATGGATAATCAAATACCAAAACAGAAACCATGCAACTAATCACACCCAGAAAGGAGACTGACTTTAGGCAGCCTGAAGCCCGAGCTCTGATATATCTCAAAGATCAGATAGACCCTCTGTGACATTTGGGCCTCCGCGCATCACGCATCTGTCATCCACTGTAACCGATACGACATGCTGGCCAATCAAAATTACATTCATGCAACCATGACTAGAGGGAATGGCTGTGCATAATAGACCATGCACTACAAAGATAGCTGTTTTTTTTTAAGTAGGCCAGCTACAGTGATATCCATGGTGATGCTTTTGAAAAGGGAGAAATGAATAGCTGAGCGGGAAACAGAAACACCAGCAACGCCCACCACAACATGGCACGACAGAGGGAGCGTGGGCATAGTGTTTCTATCCCATCATAACAGGGCATTTATAGATTCGTGTGGCACAGGACATGAGAAACACTGCAACTGCAAGATATTGCAGCATGTGCATGCATCTGTAGATACGTCCGTACCTGAAACTATCACACGCAACACATGTGGCTCCTGTGCAGCAGAGCGCCTGCACCATGGACTAACCTGCAAATGCATGCAGACACCAGGGATGGCCATGGCAGCAGTGCCTCCCTGAGAATCAGCATCTCTCTCTCATACACACACACACGCACGCACACACGCACGCACACACACTGCATGCAACCTAGATGCCAGCATCCCTGATGCCTGCATCCCTGACTGCATCCTTCCTCAATGTGCACCAGAAATACAACTCTACATTGCATCTAAAAAGTAGAAAAACTGTCAATCATAGATCAAACGTGAACAAAACAATGCTGCACGCGACACTAATCAAATTTATGACGTGCAACATGCAGATTGAAAACATAACTGAGATCAGAAGATATTCACTGCAGATGTTGCAAGGGATATTCACTTTTTTTTTTGCACATTTGCAAACCTTTGCTCGGATGCATCTGTATCCTTACAGCTGCTGCAGGCTGAATATGAGATTAATATGAATATGATCATGATGCAGAATGCATGGTGCAGGTGGACATGGAGATGATGGAGAATAACATTTTTTAATTCCAATAAATTCACCAAGCTCTGAAAATGCACATAAGCTCTGGAAAAAAAAAGGGTGCAAAGCTCTTACCCCGGAGCACACTGGTTTTCTCCATGTACATCGCGCAGCAAAGCACGAAACCGGTCATTAAAATACAGCAGGGGGGAGCCCTGTCTTCCCCACACACGCTTAAACGACGGGAAAATGAATGAAATGACAAATCAGCGCAAAAGAGGTGAGACAGCGCGCAGAGAAATGGTTAACATGCACCCGGTGAGAAAAGCCCTCGCGCTGCAACCGGCCATCTTCAGGAGCACCAAATCACATTTCTTCTCATAATAAAAAGCCTTTTACAAGCGATCAGGGCTGAATTACAACCAATGCACGAGCTATAAAATCGTTTTACAGCGATGACACTTGAAAAAAACGCAAAACAAATGAAATAAAAGGCAGATTTTATCGCCTTACTTTCCCCCCACCCCTTTCCGGCTGCCCCCATTAACGCAGACAGCAGCAGCGCCTCAACACCGGGGCAAATCCCAGCCGCCTTAGCCCCGCCCACTCCTGCTCACTTAGCCACGCCCATCCATATACGTTCACAGCTTTTTCTTTTCTTTTTTTTTTTGAGCACTGGCCACGCCTACTACCGTTCCTCTGTTCCCTTGGCAACGTATTCATAGGTTCTAGTCGGGACTGAAGTGTCGGCAGTAACACTCGCGTCCTACTGACAGAGCCATGAAAACAAAATTACAGTGTTTAATGAACACCTGCAGTGTTAAACTAACTCTCACCATGCTGACTGAACACCTGCAGGTCCAAAATAAGTCATACAGTACTGAACAAACACCTACAGTGCCTGTCCAATTACACCTCCTTCAGACTACAATCTGTCCCTACATTCACACTTGTGTCAACTGTGCGACTGTCCAGCATGAGAAATAGTAATAGCTACATTTAAGAAGTATCACACGAGAAAGAGTGCGGTCATACTGAATATCGGCACGGCTGTGATTTGGCTGTAGGTAATCACAGCCGTGCTGATGTTCAGTACAACTAAACAGTTGCAAGAGCGATATTGTTTTTATACAACAGTCCGATAAACAAGAAATGAATATCGAGTAAGTGATATTTCGGACACAATACGGCCAAATGTTGTTTATTTTTGCTCCGCTAGCAGAAATAGTTCCCGAAGAAGCCACACTCAGTTTACAGCACATCAGCTAGCTTGCTAGCTAGCTCACACTGATTTGTACATTCCTGTTAAAATTGCGTTCCTTCTTCGTTTTATTTTTCAACTGACGAGTTTTCATATCTTAAGCCTTAAGCCGAAAATTATCGTTTGCCATGTCCGCTGATGATGTCGCTAACACTACTGTAGTAACCGTTTTGAACTAGGAAGTGGAATTTTACGTGGCAAACACAGAGGAGCGGAGTGATACACACAGTGAAACGTCCCACTGTGGCTATAGGAAATATATGCACTCTTGGAATGCCGCTTGACCAATCAAATGAGTGGACCGGAATTAACTGTTGTATAAATAGCTTTTAAAGCTAACTAGTTAAACACACGTTAAAGGAGCAACATGTCGATTATTTTTTTATTCCTTATTTGTACAAGGAAAACTTGTAGCAAAGGTTTATAAACTCACTGAGAAAACCCGTTTGGAAAACTGACTTCCGGTCCAGAACGCTCGTTTGTGATTGGATGTGCCTCCTGTCAGTCATTTTATAGACACTCTACAGGTCACCTAAGATCCTGAGGGCGGAGCTTCATGAACACGGGCGGGAATGGGGGAGTGAGCTCAAGGAGTAAAAAAAAAAATCATTCACATATCAAACCCACCTATCTGTTAGACACCTAATCTTACATAATCCACCTTTAAACTATGGAATAATTCACGTGAAAATTGGTTGTTTTATTTACATGTTGTGTGCTAGGCTTTGTACTAGATTCATTAGCAGATTAGCAAAGCAAGCTAAATATGCTAGCTATGTACATGCCCCAGAGGCACCAACAATATCTGTTACATCATTCCCAAGCTTTATTTTTCTTTTAATGTTTCTAAACACATTTAATGAAATGATTCATCATGATCATCTGCAAATCAGTTTCCAAAGTCGGGTAACTCAGAGCTCAGGAGTTGTGACACAACGTTGACATTTCTCTTTAACTAGCAAAGAGTTAGCGCTCAGTGCTAAGTGTAATTATGGTGTAATTTTGTCGGGAGGAAATCTCTTTTTAGTAATTAACCCACACTTCTCAGGCAAATGTTGATTTCCTTACAGTTTTGTCTCATTTCTATTTTCATTCTGCCTTCACATTGTTCATATGAAAGACCTAACCGCTTCTAGCTAGCTACATCATTAACCTTAGTCTACTGCTAGTTTATAGTCGGCATCCATATATTTCAACTGCCTTGCAACAGTGTTGTCACAAGCTTAACTGCTTCTCATTTTTAATGTATGACCTCATGAGTTTCATTTGAATCGTTTTGAAGAAGCCTCATGTTTACTGGTGGGACTGTAAGTAACCACAAGTAAAATGTATTCATCAATATGTTGACAATAACAGCCATTAGTGACTAGCCTAGCTTCTGCATCCCTTAACATATTTCCCAGTATGCCCAACTGACTGTTAAACCAATCCTTAGTAAAGCAGATGTGTGCCCACCTGCTGAGACTCAGGCTCAGACTTGAAATGTGTTAATTGCAGAGGTTTTACAGAACGGTCTCCTATCTGGTTTGGAAAAAAAAAAAAAAAAAAAGCATGATGAGCCATTTCTATCTTCACATCAGCGTCAAGCTATTAGTGTTAAAGAGCATGTTAAAGAGGCTTCATATGCATTAAAGGAGATGAGAGCTGGCTTTTATCTCTCAGTGGTGGAGATATAATGCTGTGTGGACAGTAAAACTACTTTGGTAATTGGCTTCAACTAATTGGCTGCCATAATCTGTTCACTAACTCATGTCAGCTCAGCCTTGTGGAACGACCGTGTGGGTCAGTTAGGGTTAGCTGTATGCTGTTTAACTAATAACACATGTATTACAGGAGTATTTGTAATATGTATTATAGAAAATCAGAGATAAAGTCATCTTTTTTTGTACATTTTAATGTATACGGTTGTGTAAGAAAGACAAATGAATGCTGGATCAGCTTCCAATAATTAAGGACTATTGATGCTACTTAGACTTATTATGGGTAACATCATTAAGTCAATATGCCAAAAACAAACAAGACAAGGGTTCGAGGTGCACGATAATAGATTACTTTGCTTAGTATTACAATTAATTATAAACATTTTCCAGCCCATTTTGACTTTAAATTGTTGGCCAAAACCAAAACCAAAATTTATGACACTTTGGACTGAAAACCAATACTGAAAATCAAGCGATGTTTTCTTTAAAAGTATTATTAATTAGACTTATATTAGGATTATATTTTGATTAGCTTTCGAGCTTAAAGCTTTCAAGGTAGTAGAAACATTTTATAGATACAGGCTATTTAGATACTGAGCCATTTAAAATAAGACAAAAGAGAGGACAGGGACTGATACATAACACAGCTATGGCAACTCAATCCCTCCATCCCAAAAATGTGTGACTGAGAGAAAGAATGACGCCTTCCCTATTCCTTCCAATGCAGAGGATTATAGAAGTAACACTAATCGCAGGTGGCTCTTATGATCACGGTGCATTTTATCATAGTGTGAAGCGTGTTTCTAAATGGCGCAGACTCTGTGCTCATTGTGACAGGACTTAATAATCTCCAGCAGAGACTCCATTCATACTGGAGGCCTTTAAGGCTATGTATTGTCCCTACGGTCTCTTTTTTTCCCCTCCCCTTCCTCTCAGTAACCCCTGCTGGGTCTGTGGACTGTTGCTCTGTCCAGCCTTGGCGCAGGTTGAAGGTTTTAAATGGAGAGATTTACCCCCTGATTTCCCTGGAGAGATGGCCATCTGCCTCCTGTCACCCAGCCCACTCTCGCAGCTCCTACACATACACACACGCTAGTGATAATAACACACACAACATGAACCCAGGGGCATTCACTTACACGTAGACAGACAACAAATAGCCTGCAGTTCTATTTATAGCCTTAATGAAGACTCCAATGACTGGCTTCCACTATATATATATATATATATATATATATATATATATATATATATATAAAATACATACCTAAAGTAAGAAAAGTGAACCTTAAATGTATTAAAGGTATAAATACAAGTACAGGTGAGCCTTATGGTGCTGCTCTGGATAATAAAAATATACCAAAGGACGTATGTTTCCAGGGGAAAGACAAAAAATAAAACAACAGTGTTTTCTAACAATCATGAGCTAATTATCAAGCTACCAGTGTAGTTATATACCAGTTTTAAAGCATAAATAGGCAAAAAGAAAAACAAAATTGTTATGGTAAACTACAAGGGATGAAAAATGTATAGAAAATGTTCACACTTGAGTAAATGATTTTAACCAAAATGCTTTCAACAATTTGCACAACTCAATTCCTATTTAAAGTTATGAAGATTAAAGATAAGCTTAGCAGTGGGTTTAGTGTTTGTTTCTTTTCTTATGACTTCATTCACATGTACATTCATATGAATAAAATCCAACCCCATAAGTTTAATGTAGAGGATGTAAGACAGTCCTTGTGCATACAAGTTATAGATTTATAAATGTTTAGTTATAGATTTATAAATGTGATTAAAGTAAAATTGAACAGAAACAAAATTGATGTAACCCTTAAAAGTCTGTAATAACATCAGTGCCATGAAAAATCATGTCTTACATATGGCTGAATAATTTAGGAATTATTTGGTGTGGAGTCTTTAAAATGCATCTTATCACATTTCGATTTTCTGTTCGATTTTCAAGATTGAAGTTAGTTATGATATAAACAACAGACCTACAGCTTTCACATGAGCCCTGTTGACCAATCATACATTTTGTTATTCTACAGCAATCAGTAATCTGGCCATTTAGCACCAGGTTTGTGTGTGTTATCAAGCTAACTGAACTGAAAAATGATTTTGAAAAAAAATACATACACTATATGGCCAACGTTTTGTAGATACCTGACCATCATGCCCATATGTGGTCCTCCCAAACTCTACAAAACTCCACTTGCCACAAAGATAGAAGCACACAATTGTCTGTAATGTCTTTGCATGCTGTAGCATTACCATTTCCCTTCACTGGAACTAAGAGGCCCAAACCTGTTCCAGCATGACAATGCCCCTGTGAACCTCAACCCCACTGAACACCTTTGGTATAATCAGGAACGCCGACATGCACCAGGCTTCCTTGCACGACATCAGTGCCTGACCTCACTAACGCTCTTGTGGTTAAATGGGCAGAAATTCTGGGAAGGCTTTCCACTACATTTAGGAGCATGGCTGTGAGCACGCTCCAAAATCTAGGGGAAAGCCTTCCCAGAAGAGTGGAGGTTATTAGAATAGCAAAGGGAGAACTAAATCTGGAATGAGATGTTCAAAAAGCACATGTCACATGCTGTATCTATTTGAAATGGGCCAAAATAGGCATACATATGTGAGGGTTAATATTTGAAATGTCAGGAATAAAATGTTTGGAAGAAAAAGGATTTTTTCCCCATGAAAATGTAATTGAGTAACATATACTCAAGTAAAGTGCAAATCTCCTAAAATAAAACAATGAATTAAGTTTTTCACTTAACTGTAACTACTGAAGGCTGAGAATGATCCTTTTAAACAAGTCCATTTTTAACCATTTCCTTAAATAATGTTAGGACAACAGTTGGTCTTTTACCAGTGTTAGTATTACAAGCAGATAATACAACAAGCCAGATATCCATTATATTCAATAGTTTGGTTATCAAAGCAGTTTTTTCATAAGGCTCCATGTCTGTATTCAGTCTTTGTGAGCTGGATTTGTTCTGTTGAAACAAGAAAAGCGTGTGGGCTTTGTGTCCTGTGACAGCTGGGTGAAATGGGGGTTAATGTGGTCGACCCGCTGGCCCCTTCAGTCCCGCCCTTTTTTATTGCGCTTTCAACAAACACACCAAGTTATCTTAAGAGTAATTAGCAGCACACACGTCGCACATGGGGACTGCCACTTCAGTTTCGCCACTTGTGCAAAGCGAGTGAATAAGAATGGCTTGTCATTAACGTTCCTTTGTGTGAATGCGTCACGTTCAGCACAACAAATGTGACAGTAGAGACTAATATACCTACGTTCTATGCTTTTCCTGTTCATCTGGAAAGTTACTGCTGGAAATGAAGAGTAATTACAATCCGGGACTTTGACATTAACTAGAGTGTATGAGAGAAAGGATTAAATTAAGACAATGCAGTTCATCATCTAGTGGACAATTGGTAGACAATGTCCCTGTGTAACACTGATCCCAAGCCTCTGAGGTAATCACTGAATCTAATCATGCTTTATTAAATAATCTATTAAATCATCTCTTAAACACTCTTCATCATATTCCTATGAGTATAAGACCTGTTATCATCTGTTATACCACAGAATGCTTGAATGCTCTGATAGTAGTTCCAGATACAAGGTTTACATTAATGTTATTATACTTTTATCATTTCTACAGTAACAGACACCTGTATAGCAGATGCTCCACATAATCTAAGACTAATAATAAAAAGGTTAAAAAATATGTCATTTAATAAAGAAAACATATAATCGTTGATTCGGTGAAGTTTTCTGAAGGAGACTTTATTTAATGTGTATGGAAGGAGTCTCCAGTGTCAGAGCTTTCCAACAATCAGAGGTAAAGCTGTAACTTTAAGAGAAAAAAAACAGGAAAGTCTTGAAGACAGAGGACATTGCGCTTTCTTGCGTGTTCTTGGTAATGTGGCAAGCTACAGTTTTGGTATTATTATAGAAGAGGAAAACAGAGAAACTGGTGAGAGAGTGACTGTTTATGGCTGCTATAGCGTAAGTAATAACAGGAATTAACTTGTTTTGCAGACGTTCCACAACGTCTAGATAGAGAATGTGACTCTAATAAACAGTTAAAAAGTATGAAGTGTTGTTTTTTAATAAATAGAAATTGCAATCATTGGCAAATTGCTGTGGTAAAAGAGTAATTACACACTTTGGGACATGCTGTTACTGGAAAATAATCAACTTTGGGGTGGTAACAGCAGATTACTGCACTTTCAGAAGAAGAACAATATTTTTACCTAGAAGTGTGCATCTGTAAAGTATACTTTTAAATCTTTGCTATTAACATAATTGAGGTCCAATTATGTACACTTAATCATTTTATTCATGCTTTCATTCACATTTCCAAGTATATACTAAAACGACAAGGAATAAATCAACACTGTGTGTACTTCATTGTCCACAATCTTGCTTACACTTAACCAGAGTTGGTTATGAACTGAAGTTTTGTAGACTGATGTTCTTCCTGCTTAAACTCAGTGACATTTTATTTAGCTAATTATCTAATCCCCCACCGCGACAGGCTAATATTATACAAATGTTGCCATGGCAACATACTGTAGCTTATAAATCATTCCTCCCTAATTAAAATTAATACTGCAATTGCACCCTTAACTTTAGTCTATTATATAAAAGTTGAAGATGAATAATTGAGGAAATTAAACAGAATTAATTGAGAACAATAAATCTATTTCCAGCATAAAGCTAGAATCAGGAGTGCGTTTAGGCATGACGTTTTTTTTTCTTGTTTCCTGTTCAGAGGGCTCATGCTAAGCAAACAGCTAATAAAAATTTAAATCAATGTTTCTACTGAGGTTGGAATTTGATAGTATAATAGACAGAGCATGTGTTTTATTATTTTTCCCAGCGGGTTGTCCCTGGAAGCATCCTAATCCTCCCACGTTTGTGCTCTCCAAACAAATCATCACTGCTGTTAAAATCCATGTCATGCATTCTTCTTATTGCTGTTTGGCATTTCAATAGCGAAGGCAGTAGCAAAGTGTAAATACGAGCCTAAACTGTTTAATGCATTTGAACAAGCAATCATATTAACCAGAAGTATTGATTTAAAACTACACCTTGGACAGGATCTGCTTCTGAGGCATTAGTGATCATGAGTTTATGATGTATTTGCTTTCTCAAAACAGTGAACTATATGTCCAGGATCTATACATTTAACCAACTAATGTGTCTATGCTGACTGATCTAAAGTAAACAATAATGTAAAATCAGTTAAAGTGGTGAAGTGATGCTTAATTTACTGTAGACTGTGTGAGCGGCCATGTTGAATTTTAGTTGAATTTTAGTTGAATGCAGCAGTATACCCTTCTGGGCTTGAAAACAAATCTCACTTTAGTGATGACCGTTATGTGTCCTGAATGCAATGCTTATAGCTACAGGCAAACATGGAGTAATTTTTAATATCCTGGTAACTCCTACGTGCCAGTCGTACGGAAGGTAGGTTAAAAAGATGCGCTGACCTTCTCCTCTCATTGTTAAACATATAAATGCTAAGGTTAAGTGAAGAGAAAGATACAGTGAACTGGGTAGTGAATTACAAACGAGTACCAGGAGCTGAATTCAGCTTCTCAAGGTCAGTTTGCCAACCCACAAGGGCAGCTTTGTATTGTGGCCCTCTGGGATGGATCTGTGGTCTCGTTACAGATTAAAGCTCAGATTAAAAACAGCAGGGTCAGACTCCAGTCCTGGATGCTGAGATTTATGGTTTCCAGTTTTACCAACACTCCAAAGTCGTGATTAGTGATGAATTAAACCAGGGGTGTTACATAAGGTGCAGTGTTAAACTGTGCGGTGCTGTGACCTTAAAGGACTGGAGTCTTACACCTCTTGCTTTAAAACATTAGGTAGAAACCAAGAGAGTATTTTTTCCCCCAAAATCTCATGCATTCACTATAATCATGCTTAGCACTAGTGTTTAGCGTCTGATTGGGGTCTAAAGGACGGCTGTAGCTCTGATTTGGTGGCTGTTGATTGGGGCTTTAAGGATGGTGGTGTTCAGTCTCAGCTGTTTGTTAGCTTTCACGATCGACTCATTCCCAGATGGGTGGATCAGTTTTCAGTCTCTTTCCTCCTTCAGCTGTCTCGCTCTCACAAACACTCACAAAAAAAGAAAGAGTCTCCAACTTGTGGGTTTTTTCCTGCAATATTTGATTATAACTAGGTCTGTCATGGTTTAGATTTTTGAAATCTTGCTAATCACAAAGAAAATTACTGTGGGATCTCTATATGTTATATTTTTGGAATAGAAATCAGGATAAATAGCTGAGATACGGTGTTGTCTCGTGTCCTCATGTCCTCTATCACTGGCTAATTGTTTTTAGTCATTGTTTTTCATGTACTGTCTGACAGAGACTTTAGAAATTGGCATCTTCATTACTATATTGTTTATTCTTTATTGTTATTGTTCTTCATATTTAATGCATAATTCTACTACTGTTTGAGAAAATGGTGACAAAAATCTACCAAAATGTAGACCACACTGATGGTTATGGAAATCTTATCAAATAACTTTCTCATAACCGAAGGTTTCACAGCATTATGGTGAAAGTTAGAGTTGTAGCAGTCATAGCCGTAGTTTCACAGGCGCTCCACGATGCTAAAAAAAATGAAACACTGATCCTTGAAAACAGACGGTATGCAATTTGAGAAAGGCGTTCACTTCTGAATTTTTCAATGAAAAATAAACCCTGAGTAGATGTCACTCACTGTTAACATCAATATTTAAATTCAGCTGGATTTCTAGATTAGTCAAATCCTTTGAATTTCAGCAAGATCCTACAATATTTGAAGTTTTATCAGAGCTCGAAACACAAAGGGAGCTGCTGAGGCTTAAGAAAATAAGTGGTGTTTACTCTGAGAGGTGCTTTATCAGAGTTTCCTCTGCGGTGTCTTAGCAGGCCTTTCTTTCTGCTTTAAAGAGCCGGAGATATGAGACTAATCTCAACCTCTGCACTCTCAACAATCATCTCCCAGAGAGACAGAGAGATAGAGACGGATGGAGGTTGGACAGGGAAAGCTTTCTGAATATCAATGCAAATTTTTACCGTGCAGAATAAGACTCTTCGAGCAAGAGCTTAGTTTTATTCCGCTCGGTAAATCTGCATTGATATGAGCTGTATCTTTTTCTGGCTGTGGACTGTCGAATCCACACTGCTCTAAGACTCTTTGGATTTTCATAATACTTCAGTATTTATGTTCTGTTCATAAGGACAAGCTTTTCACAGGCTCTTTTCGAACGCCGATGGCTTATCACGTTAGCACACAAAGCCTCTAAGAAATCAAGGCCTGAACGTTTTGCAACACATGACGGAACAAATCCATCAGTTACCTTTGCAAACTGAGATTTTTAAAAGCATATATACCCAAATGTATATATGCTTTTGTGTGATTGGGAATGCAGGGAATGTTAGTTCAGTTAACTTTGACCTGGTATTTCAGAGTCTGGAATGACACACCGGAAGTAACGGAAATGATGCTGCATTCAAATTCAGGCTGAATTCAATGCTGGGCCAATTACTCATTTTCCCTTCTTTCACATAGCAGGAAAGCACATGATGTCCGAAAAATAAATATTGCCCACTGCTGAATGAGGTCCATATGCTGAACTCTGCATGTAGGAGGAGAGGTAACGTTAGCTTCCCTCGTCTCTCTGACACTCTTGAGTGGATTAGTGTGTCTTGTTTCGTGTGTCTTGAGTCTTTTCCTGTCTTCTCGTATTACATTTTGTGCTATTCAACAGCAAAGCCTAAACACACACACGCTACACATACCAATCACACACACACACACCACACACACCCTACTGAGTCACTTTTACAGGCATTCTAAACATTTCTGGTGAATTGAGGGTGCGCTTTCCTGCTCACTAGTTTTACAGAAAAGAAACACTCGAGGAATTGTATGAGCCGGTTAAATCTCTCTCGTGCTGATTAAAGTTTCCACTTACTCATTCGCTTGTCTCACACACACACACACAAACAGCTTCTCCCCCACTATCTCTTTCACTCCCTACACTTACACAGTCTGTGTCCTTCCCCATATATAGCTAGTCCTCTCTCTCTCTTACACACACACCACACACACACACACACTCCCTCATCTCTGCCACGTTGCTTGTGGTTCCTGATGGCAGCATGGCATTCCCACACACTGACACACTGACATACTTCTCTCTCATCCTGTTTCTCTGCTCTTCTCTTTTCCACTGTAATTAATCACGCTTGTCTCTCTTTTCTCTACTTCTTCATTTTTTCCTGTCCCTCATTTTTCACCTCTCGTCTCTCCTCAAGGATTTCTCCCCATTTCTCTCCCCAGTTCCGCCTCTCTCCTTAGTGGTCGCTGCAACCGGCAGCATTTGGGCTCTTGTCCTTGCTCAAATGACTCATCCGATCTCTCTCTCTCTCTCTCTCTCACACACACACACACATTTGTCTTACTATCCTTGACAGGACCTTCCAATGACATAATTATTAATGCAGACAAATCTAACCTCAATCTTAACCTCAGTAACCAAAAGGAAACCTTTTGGCTCTATAGTTTTTTTGTTTTTTTAAATAAAAGCTGCAATTTTTGAAAAAAAAAATGTTTTTCTCATGGGGATCAACCAAATGTCTCCACAAGGTCAAAACAGTGAGATATACCTATCCTCGTGGAGATACTTGGTTTCCACCAAGATATAAACACACACACATACACACACGCGCACACACACACAGACACACATTGAAAATTCATTAACATACTCCAAAGGATCATTCAAATCACTAAACTGCACTGTTGTCTGCTCAGCACACACCAGTATTCACTTAGACGATATACTGTGTGGATATACGGTAGAGTGCAAAATTTTGCACACCCTTACAACAAATTGATGAGACAAAGAAACTTATTTCATACCAATAAGACATTTACTGTCACTTCATGTTCTCCGGTTTGATCCTGAACTAGGGTTACGAGTTTCAAAATTTCTCCCCATGACTGTGTGGGTTTCCTCCGGGTTCTCTGGTTTCCTCCCACTTCCCAAAAATGACAGTGGGTAAATTGGCTATGCTAAATTGCTCCTAGGTGTGAATGTGTGTGTGTGTATGGTGCCCTGAGATGGACTGGTATCCCATCCAGGGTGTATTCCTACATCAGGATATACTCCGGATCCACCATGATCCTGACCAGGATAAAGTGATTACTGAAGATGAATGAATGAGAAAAAAAAATTATTGTGTTTACACACTTACGTAACGTAGTAAGGTTTTTTAATAAGAGATAAATACTGTCCTGATATTGGCAATATTTCAGTTTTAATCGCACACACTGCCTTCCTTAAACCAAATCTAGAGACCACAAGGCTCAAAACTTCTCCTTGCTTTTGGCTCTGATCTGTCTGTTGATTTTCTCCTGATGTGCTGGATTGTCTTGTTTCCTTTTCATTTGTAGATAAAGTGTAAAACAGAGCTTTTTTTCCATTCAATATCTATGATGGGCGCAAACTTTTACCAAATATGGACAAATCAGTAGTCTTGGTGCCTGGGTGCCTGGGACAAGCATAATACATGTCTGATCTCTCACTATCTATTTGTCATTGCCTGACATGGAGGTCACCAACCTTTTTTTTTTTTTCCTCCCATCCAGCAGAAAACATACAGTACTTCATTTGTATTTAAGGCAATGTGCTCTAGTTTGTTCCCATATTCCCTTGTTAATCGATTTAGCTCAATGCTATCACCGTAGCTCGCTACTTCCCAAATCCTGTCACCTGCCACGCTACAAACGTCAACCATGAACACTGATAAGAAATATCTTTTTTAGTAGATAAATTCATTTCACACCAGACTGTATTAATACATTTAACTAGCCTATTAGCTCATCATACTATTATTACTCATCATACTACTATTATTATTTATTACTTATTAGCTCATCAACTCATCATACTAACTCTGGGTTTATTTATGCTAGCTACCATTTCTTAGCTTAGTTAAAATAGCTAGCTAGCTAAAATAACGTTAGCCAATTTTCCTTTGCTAGCTTGTAATATTTCCACAGGAAAATCTACACTGCTATTTCTTTTACGTTTGATGTGTGGTATTAACTGTAGAGTTTACAAATAACCAAAACATGGAGTTCTGTAAGGACACTGGGACATTATCCAGTAAGCTAGCTAAGGAATTTATGATTTGATATAACTTATATTTTATAATATTATATTTCTGTTTATCCTAATTTGAAATTTTACTGTAATTTTCCTTTGTGATGCATTTCTTTTTTTTGTTTCTCCACAGTGACTAAGGAGGAATAGGTTTATAATCGTTACTCGAGTGCAAACGATGCAGAATCAACACTATTCCTGAATGAATTCGCACTGAGAAATGAATCGTGATCACATTTTAAATACAATCTTTGTATGGCTTTGGTATTATGTTAGAAAGTACATCATTCAGACCCATAAACATGACGTACCTTTACACACAGTCGCTTTTAAACACAGCATTATGATCTTATATATTACTTCACCTTCAAATCTTAATACAAAAGTATTCAAAAGGAAGACAGGAAGACAGACAGAGCTAGTGGGGGAAGGTAAGATCTTGTCAGAACAGTCATCACACTTTTTCCTCACATACTGTCACCATGTTCACAGCTGAAGCACTCTCACACAGTACCTGCTAAAGATCTCATGGGCACGGTGATTAATCACCAACTCTCCAGGCTAGCAGGCTGAAAGAGATACCACCACATACACACACACTCACACACAGTCGGCATTATATGTTTTTTAACTAGGGGTGTGTATTGGGATGGTCTCTAAAGAACAACCTGAGGGGTTTTGGGGGTTGGGCAGAATGAGGTTACTGTGTAACCTGCACTGAGGGGTTAAGTGTCTTGCTCAAGGATGCAATTTATTTTGTGTGTTTGAAAGGTTTGGGAAAGCACCAT
Source organism: Pangasianodon gigas (assembly GCA_022758105.1). Classification (NCBI taxonomy): domain Eukaryota; kingdom Metazoa; phylum Chordata; class Actinopteri; order Siluriformes; family Pangasiidae; genus Pangasianodon; species Pangasianodon gigas. The sequence continues at coordinate 3,936,055 of CM040461.1, read as the reverse complement.
GCATGTTTTAGATACATTTCAGAACCCGCAATGTAAAAACGTAATTGCAAATTCATGTAATTTGGTATTCCTTAACAAAATCAACCATCACATTCATATTCCCGAGCTTTTTATTACTGTGAAAGAACACTCACCCTGGAACCGAGAGAGTCAGTACGGAACATTTTTCTCTCTAAAGGAGGAAACAAACCCCTTTAGTCCAATTATGTGCTTTAATGATGTTTCTCTACAATTATGTCCCTCTCATTAAAGGTGCAAACACACACACACACGAGGGTTCCACCGATTACCAAGCGATTATGCTTTAAAATCCCCAGATAATAAAATCAGAAAGCAATCAACTCTTTGCTTTCAACACTGAGTATGAATAGTTTTAATTCTGAGGTTTCACCATAGAATCAGAATCAGATCTACCAACAGATTCATGATAGAAAAAAATTCTCTGGTTCTATCACAGTGTAGATTCAGAAAAGAAAGGTCTCTTTGGTTCCACCTTATATTTAAAATAAAATCAAATCAATGGTTCCACCATGAATTCAGAATATAAAGAGCCTTCTTGTTCCATCCAAGATTCAGGTTCCACTGTATTTATTCCATTCTGAATAAATACAAATCTCAGGTTCTACCATAGATTCAGAAGAAAAGGAACTCTCTGGTTCCACCACAAATAAAAAACAAGTCATGGGTCTACCATTGATTCAGTACAAAATAAACTCCTTGGTTCCACCAAAGATTCAGCATAAACACTAACCAGGTTCCACCATTGATTCAGAACAAAGTGATCTCCTTGTTTCAACTAAAGATTCAGTACGTACACTAACCTCAGGTTCCACCAAAGATACAGAACAAAATAAACTCCTTGGTTCCACCACGGATTCAGAATAACAAAAAAAAAAAAAAAACTCTTGGGTTCCACTACAGATTCAGAAGTCTCTGTTTCTATTTTGAATGCAGAACATGAATATGGATTCAGAACAGCATTATCTCTTAGGTTCCACTACAGATTTAGAATAAAACCAAATCACTGGTTCCATCATGAAATCAGAATATAATTAACTTTCTGGTTCTGGCACAGATTTGGAAAAGAAACGACTCTATGGTTCTATAATAGCATGAGAACAGAGTGAACTGTCCAGTTCCATCATAACAAGCAACTCTTGGGTTCCACTACAGATTCAGAACTTCACTCTTATTCACATAGAAACACTATATTATACTATATAATTTAAAAAGAGCTCACTGGTTCCACAATATATTCAAAATAAAATCACTGGTTCCATCATGAATTCAAACATAAGGAACCTTCTGGTTCCATCATAGATCAGAATTAAAAGGACTCTATGGTTCCATCATAGATTCAAAATAACATGAAATCCCCAGTAGAATGAGAAGAAAATGAACTCTCTTGTTGCACTAGATTCAGAATAAAAACAAGTGTTGGGTTCCTCTATAGATTTGAATAGAAATCGCTTGTTCCACCATAGATTGAGCATAAATACAACTCTTGGGTTCCACTACCTATTCAGAACAGAAAATACTTTTGGTTCTAGATAGCTAGAGTGAAATCTGAATCAAATGAACTCCTAATGGAATCATAATTCCATTTTAATTTATTTGTATTCTGCTGTCTTCTTTGCAATATCACTGCCAGGTTCTTTATTCCTTCATGCTGTTCACCGTGCCCCAGCTCGGCCTGCCAGGTTCGCCTGCTATTTATACCAGCAGCTGGTGTGAGTGTGAGTGAAGCTGCTGTCAGTTCTATCTGATAGCCATTAACTCTGAACGCACCATCCCCCTCTGCTTAAAGCAGCTGCTCAGGAGTGAGGAAAAGTGCCCTGCAGCTGCATTTCAGCTCGGAATCCCAGCAGGGCCACATACTGTCTGGAGCTGGAGGTCTCCGAGGATGTAATTAGCTGATTTCTCATTGCGAGGAAAGGACAGAGGAACCATTCTCTTTCTCAGGCCCTTATACATCACACCTTTCTCCTCTGATTATGCTGTTACGGTTCACATGAATGAAAACCCTGTAAATGTAGCACGGTGCTCTGGTGTTGTCATCTTCTGTCTCTGAGACGGATGGAAGTGCTGTATAGTCAACTGAGAATGTAGCTCCCTAGCATGATGTCCCATGGGAAAATGGAATATATTGCAATATGTTGTCAAAATATTTGTGAATATAAAAAGAGTATATACAGTATCAGTGACTTTGGTTGGTGGTTTGAGTATTTCAGAAGCTGCTCATCTCCTGGGATTTTCACACACAACAATCTGTAGTGTTTACAGATTTACAGATACAAACATACATTCAGTGAACAGGAGTTTTGTTGCTGGAAACGCCTTGTTGATGGAGAATGGCCAAACGGGTTAGAGCTAACAGGAAGGCCACTGTAACTCAAATATCCACTCTTGACAACCGTGGTGAGCAGAAAAGCATCTCAGGAGGCACAATATGTCGAACCTTGAGGCGGATGGACTACAACAACAGAAGACTACACCGGATTCTGCTGTGAGCCAAGAACAGGAATGTGAGGCTACAGTGGGCAGAGGATCACTGAAACTGGACAGCTGAAGATAGGAAAAACATTGGCTGGACTAAACAGATACAGATACAGAAAGTGGCATTGTGTTACACCCCTAATATATACAACATTATTTTAATGGCACATACTGTAGAGACTTAACCGCATCTTTTCTCTTTAAAAGCTTGCCAAGCCGTGCATATTACTGCCTCACAGCTCATTCTTATCATAAAAAAGAAGCTGTGGGGGAGAAGCTTTCTACAATTTTCAACAGAAACAGTACAGTTAAGTCTCATCAGTACATGTTGAACCTCCCTGCTGGTTGGTTTATTTGCCCTGTGATGAAAAAAGCGTATTATTTCACAGTAATGAAGCATGAACCGTGTATGAACGCTATGCAGATTTGCTAAATCAACATGGAAGTGTAATGAAATGTGGCCTTTCTCTCTATTTTTTTTTTTAACATAACAGTGTTTTTGCCTGATATTAAAGTGCTGAGCATGGAAGACTGTTGTTTTCTCACCTGAAGCCATTTATATACAAACTTGTACAAATGCAATCACATATACAACACACTCAGTGTGTACACATGAGTTTCTGTGTAAGCACTTTAGGCCAGCCATAAGCCTCTTTGATCACAGTTCCTTTTAACGTTATTGTAAGTATAATAATAACAAAAACAGGACAATGGACAGATTTATTTTTGACATTAAAGCTCCAGAAGGCTTGCAGACCCTCAAAGGCTCACTACTGACCTATAAACTTCCTTTTGCACACGCAGAAAAGAAAAGGACTAGTCCGTGTAATCTAATCTCTAGGCCAGATGGCTTTTATATGACTATGGGGTGTAAATAAACTCCTTGAAGGGTACGTCTGCTGAATTAAAGGCAAAGATCAAGCTCCTTGTCCCTGGTCAGCACTGTTTCCTACATGGCTGCAGGAATTAAAGCTGCAGTAAGCATCTTTTTAAGAACACTTCTGCTAATCTGCCTTTTATCCTGATAGATATAACTTTAAATAGGTGCTCTGAGAGAAAATGTCTCTGGGACAGTCTGGACTCAGTAATCCAGCTATATTGACCAAAAAGTAAACTCCACTATGCCTGCAAATTATTTAGCGCATATAAAAATGTGCTAGCTTGACAGAGTAAGAGCTGGATTATATTGATATCTCTTATGGAAGCAATGGCAATTTCTGGTTCCACCATTGATGATACTGACTCACAATACAAAACTATATATATAAAAAAGAAAGCCTCCATAAAGAACAAGACAAGACAAGAATATAGATTTTATCTGTCAGTTATTTAGTCGTGGAAATGTCATTATTTTTGCTTGGTACATTCTGGTGAAATTTGTTATTTTTCCAAAAAAAAAAAAAAAAATCTGTCATGCTTCCAAACTATAATATTATCGCTAGCTAACACTGGCATTGTTACCAAAACATTATACTACTTTACTCTAGCTACGCATACCTAGCTAGCTACACAGTTAGCTAGAAAAAAACAGAGAAGTGATGCAATCAAAATGGCAAGATATCATTCGTGTTCAATGAATGTCGGCGATTTACAGTGTAATGTACAGATGTGACAGGCAGGAGAAGCAGATTTCATGTTTTTTTATTCACAGTTGCCACAAGTGTTTTCAACAACCAGAAAAAAGGGGGAAAAAAACCCTACTTCTTATAGTTTCACAAATCATTTTTTTCATTTGTTATGCAGCTATGATTAAACTTATCACGTTTCACGATACGTATGATACTCGTTCCGAATCCTGAAGCCTGCTGCACTACACACATCAGCTGAGGCAGGATAAGGTTGATGGTCGAACGATTTGTACTAGACGAATTAATTATTGTGCACAACGATGACAGACGATCTTGAACCAGGAACGTGCGGTCACCTCATGCTAGAGCATATGAAGAGAAAATAAAGAGAAACTCAAATAATGCCTTGAAGAGAACACAACAGCTTATAGCCAAAATGTCTGCCAATATCCCGTTACTTTTGTTTCACTTAGTCTGTATTAATGCATTTAACTAGCTAACAAGCTCGCCATATGTTATTACATTACGTTAGCTACCACTTTTTAGCTTAATCAATCAGGTTTCTGGGCAATCAAAACATAGGACTGGGCAGCGCCCTGGAGCCTCCGCTTGCCTGGTGGGCTTGCTAATAAATTTATGATTTGGACTCTACAGAAAACAGACTGGGGTAAAATAAAGCCTACGGTTACTGTTCTCTGTCTGCCAGGCTCTATTTAAAAATATTTACAATAGAGACAATCATAGTGCGACTTAAGATTTAGATTTAGAGCTCGCTAGTCAATCCGGAGACAGCCGCTCTTATTCCCACCCTATATATGGACAAGCAGCTCAAACTCTGGGCATAACAGCACTCCGGAGATCTCCAGAGGGCCTGACTCATTCACACAAGTGTTATTCTCCTCACACAGCAGAGACAAGCTGCCAGACTCACTTCCTGTTCGTCCTAGACCCGACCTGGTTCCCGCGCTGTCATAACAGCTGCCCGTTAAAACACTCGGCAAGCTGCTGTGTGACTGCAGCTGAACGAGTTGTGTTGTGCTTTTTCTTTTCTTGGCGAGATGTTCGTGATCTCCATCAGGGGAGGAGATAAGCTTGTTTTACAGTTGGCAGAGGAACTCCAAACACCATGTGACAATGATCAGGGGAGTTTTTTGTGGAACACCAATACACTCCTATCCAAGACAGATGCAAGTTTTTTGGGCTTTTTTTTTTTCACAAAACATTACAGATGCACCAAAAATCCCTCACACTCCAACGCATTCCGGAAAGATTCCTTCACCCAAGCATAACAGAAAGCATGCTGGAGAATGGAGTCGTTTCAAATATTTCTGCAATGCTCCAGTGTTCTGTGATGGTGATAATGCAGTGTGGTCCAAAAACTTCCACTGAAGCCTTCATCTAATTAAGCTCGGATGATCGTTATGCTAATCATTTCCAATGCGATTTGGATTCATTCTCCATTATGATATCTGTCCAGTTGCAAGGATTATTATTATTATTATTATTGTTATTGTTATCCTACACTGCCAGAGATCATGAGTTCGAAATCTGCTTCTGGTTTCATCCCCAGTCCACCACCCCCACTAACTAGCACACTGGGAAAAAAACAGAAAAGTATGCACTTCAAATTGAGCTGAGGAGTCTGTGTGTGGCGGGTGGGAAGGTCATGGGAAGGCTGTGCTATATTGGGAGTCTCAGAAGCAAAGCAAATTTCCCAAAGCCTCTGTTTAAAAGAGCACGGATGATGAAAACACGCTGCTCAAACTGACATAAAAAGAATAAATCAACCATCTATGAAATACTGATAGCATTTAACATAACAATCTTAAAGGTTTTACTTATCATTACGAATATCGTTACTGTTTCGCACACATAGGTTACACTTCCGGGCCTCTTAGGTATATAAACAGCCAGACACCCAAGTGTATTTTGTCCCATTTTAAACATTTTTGTTATGAAGTTCGGGGTCAGGGTATGGGGAGGGAGCAAGATGAAGAGGAAAGAATGGACAGTAACAGTAACAGAAACCAGCAAGGAGAGAAAAAGAAACTGATGGACATTGTAAAGCTTCTCCTTCCCTCCTAATATGATATTAATTACACTACGTCAGTAGCTAGTAGTTTCAAATCTCACACAAACACACCCCAACCCTCACAGTATAATCCAAATCTCAACTACTTTCCCCTCCACATGTGTATGATTTATCAGAATATTCGATATATACAATATTATTAACTTATACGACAGTGCTGTTGAATCTTCAACTCTGATTGGTCAGAACGTAGTCTTTTATTTTCTATAACAGCAGCTCTAAAGTAGTTCCGGCTGCCAGGCAAATCATGGTTTATGTTAATACACTCTAGTATGCACTCTAGTTCTAATATGTTATCATTCAAATTATACAGGAACTTGTAATGCAGACACTTCAAATAAACAGATAAAAACATGTAATTGTTGAGACGGTGAATTTTTCCTGTGTTTATTTAGCATTTATAGAAGGAGTCTCCAGTGTCAGGGCTTTAAGTTTGCTCCTTTAAGTTTTCTGCCGAGTCTTCAGAACAGAGGGCTATGCAGTTTATCAGTAACATGACAAGTTATGTTTTTTGTCTTATTAATTATAAAAGAGAGAAAAAAGGAATGGCAGGTGACGGAACACCTATCTACAGTTGCTATAACAAGTGATAACTAGCTGTAACTATAAACAGATAAAAATTATGGCATGTCTTTAATAAATAAAAAAAATCTTTGGCAAATCACTGCGGTATAAGAGGAAGAAAACGCTTCAGGAAGTGATGTTATTGTAAAACAGTCAACTTCGGGTTGTAACAGTAACTCTGATTCATGATGCAACAAACCACTCCGGTCATTGATTATTTCCTGTAACAGCTAACACTGCTGTGTTTTAATCTTTAGGCTGCTGAAATGCTGTGATATACACTGTATGGCCAAAGGTTTGTGGACACCAAACCATCACACTCATATGTGTTTTATGAACATCCCATTCCAGATTTATTCCCCTTTGCTGTTATAATAAGCTCCACTCTTCTAGGAAGGCTTTCCACTAGATTCTGGAGCGTGGTTGTGGGGATTTGTGTTCATTCAGCTACAGGAGCATTAGTGAGATCAGGCACTGATGTTGGGTGAGGAGGTCTGGGGTTCAGTCAGCATCCCAATTCATCCCAAAGGTGTTCAGTGGGGTTGAGGTCAGGGCTCTGTGCAGGACACTCGAGTTCTTTCACTCCAACCTTAACACACCATGTCTTCATGGAGCTTGCTTTGTGCACAGGGGCATTGTCATGCTGGAACAGGTTTGGGCCTCTTAGTTCCAGTGAAGGGAAACTGTAATACTGCAGCATACAAAGACATTCTATACAATTGTGGGCTTCCAACTTTGTGGCAACATTCTGGGCAAGGAGTGATGGTCAGGTGTTCACATACTTTTGGCCACATTATCAGTATGTCTGTTTTCATTAATTCATTCCTGCTCTCGAGATAAAGTCTGACACAAAGCATAATGATCACTCTCTTCTAAACAATATTACAACATTATAATAATAGATTACAGTGAAGCAGATTGAAAAGTTATGGAGTTGTCATGTGAGGATTTCATATTTCATTTGAGCAGTGTTGTTTTTAATGTGATGCCTCCTATACTAAACATAACAGACTGATTTGGATTCAGCATGGTGTCAGGAGCTAATTACAGGGCACAAAAATCACAGTCTTGATTCATATATAATTAAGTGCGCCGCCTTAAGCTGGAAACATAACGCCTCGTTTTACATCTGCACTACATCTGCTCATGTGCGCGCACACGCACTCACATGCGCGCGCACACACACGCTCACACATGACCGCAAATCAATAGGCAATAAATTTCTACGGCCAATTTAAAGAAAAGCTTTGCATGCAGGAAATGCCTCCATCTCACCCCACCTCCTTACATACTGTGACACGGACAACACAATGTGTGTATCTGCTGGTCAGCACAGAGAGAGAGAGAGAGAGAGAGAGAGAGATGCGCTCCGGACGCATGCTCCATTCCCCAGAGCTTAATTGGATTTTACAGCGCAGTGCTCGAGCAAATAGCCCAAAGTGACACGCGCTCACAAGCACAAACATGGCAGTGCGGCACCAGCTCTCTCTCTCTCTCTCTCTCTCTCTCTCTCTCTGTGTGTGTGTGTGTGTGTGTGTGTGTGTGTGTGCGTACAACGTCTTATGGTTTTTTCTCTCTCGTGCATGGGCAGGGAGCCACGTGAATGCCATCATAACCATGCATCTTCTGGATTCTCTGTGATTCGATTTACTAATTGCATCAATGTCACTTCAGATAGCTCTACATGAAAACCCTGCGTGGTCCCTAAACTAAACCATCTGCATTAACAGCTGGTGGCTTTTCATATCATTTGTCTTTTTTTTTTAAACGACCTTCACTAGGATATGCGCACAAGATTATCACAAATACAAGGCACATTTGAATGCACGTGCACTGGCTCTATGCGTGCTGCATAATGCAGGTACGTCTTGCATCCTGAGCATTCTTCAGTTTTGCAGATCTGGAGGAACCCTTAAGGTTCTGCGTGAAATCATGTAAAAAAAAAAAGATTTCTCCTGTCTGTAAAGGAACCACTGAGGAGTGCGCATCAGACTGCGTCTTCCTGCAGGTGAGTCATAGCTGGGGTGAAAAAAACACTGTGTATCAAGAGAAGCCCTAAAAGTGTGTCCACATGCACAGCGTGTGTCCTTGAGACAAGCTCTGAATGCCCTAAATGCCTAAATAAGCAGTGCTGGGTGTGCAGTGTGCAGTGGATTCAGTGTACAGAAGGACGCGCGCGATGACATTTTACCCTCCAAGGTGTTGCATATAACGCATTTAGCGCTTCAGTCAGATTATGCGAGGGAGTGCGTGTGAATGCATGATCCAAGCAGAGCAGCAAGGCACTCACCGGTTCTGCGGGATCCGGGCTGCGGGCTGAGGTGGTAGGAAAAGCGCATCGTCTTGAACTGGCTGGAGAAGGTCGGGTGCGGGTCGGACGGCGGCGGCGGCGGTGGCGGCGGGCTGAAGCCGATCAGCGCGCTCCGGGGCCGGTTCAGCTGCATGCCTGCCTGCAATCACGTTTGCAGGGCAGGGACACGGGTTTTACACTTCCAATAGGTGATACAATCCACACACACTCAAAGAAACAAACAAACAAAAAGAATCACAGTCCTCAAAGAGGTGCGCTTCTGCCTCCAGGTGCCCTTCCTGGAAGCTTCGCGTCCAGACCGGATCGTCCCGGTCGCTCGGTCGCGATCTGGAAGCTGAACGGTGTCCCGGTCAAACGGTAGCGATCCGCCGGCGTGCCATCCAGCTGCGGAGTGAAAATCCCATCCAAGGCCCTCTGGACGGCGTAAAACTCCATCAAAGAGAGCGGTTCAGTCCCGGTGCTGTACTCAAGCCATACACCATACACACAGCCTGGGATTAGTGCTGCCTGATTAGTTATTTTAGGAAAATAACCATACCCCAAAATAAAATGCGCATTTTTTTAAAAACTAAGTAGCGCGCGCGTGCGTGTGTGTGGTTTTTTTTGTTCAATAAGAGTCGTTACACTACACGTTTGATCTTCTCTTACAATAACACAAGACTACAACACTCCTTTTTGTTGCCATCGTGTCAAAGAAAACTACTAAAGAAAAAAAAAAGACATGGAACAATTACCGCAAACAATAAAAAAAAAGTTTCTTAATCCATCTTCCTGCCACGTCTTTGTTTAAAATGCAGGCCTGGAGTAATATATCACCGACTACCAAGTGCCAAAAACAGAACAATGGCCATGTCAAAAGTTGCTTCCCGTTCACACGGACGTTTATGGAGAAGTTGGCGGCTCGCTCCGGCTCGTGTGGCCGTTATTAACGTCTCTACACAGCGCATAGGATCCGGTCGGCTCTGCTCTCTCCGGGAAATGTGCACACTCAGCTCTGAGCAAGCTCTAAAAGCTCTAAAGCTCTCCAACCCGCATGATGCGCGTCTCCTGCACGCGCTTTACTGCCACAAAGACGCCGTGAAGCTCGCGAGGCACGGATTAAAATCCAGGGACTTTTTTTTTTTTTTTTTTGTGGCTCGCGGTGTCCTCCGGTTTGTCCGGTGTGTGTACAGTCACATCCCGACTCCAATCCCGACTCCAAAGTGGCCTCCGAGTTCCCAGCTCCTTCCTTCTGGATCCTTTTCCCTCCTGCTCCCTCCTGCGCGCTCTACTGCGAGGTGATGTGCGATTCCAAATCGAGTCGATTCCTTTTAATCGACTCGTTTAATAGAATCGGTTCAGCTGTAACAATGAATTAAAATTGTGTGATGTTCTTGTTTTTTTTATTTTTGTTTCTTTCTGTTATTGATATGTTGACCGTGTGCTTATATGATGTGTCCTATCATCAATTAAAATGTTAAGTCAGTATATCAAAGGAAATATAATATGATCCACATATCAGGCTGTAATTCAAAATCTTACCATTAAATAATAAATTATTATATATAAAGTGATATAAAGTGAATCAGAAATGTGAATATGTGTCACAGATGTAACCAACACATTTTTATTTTAGACTGCAGGTCACTGAATCAAACGAATCAAACACTCACACTGTTCGATTCACATAAACTGGTTTATTCAAAAGAACTGAATCAGTAAAAAACAGTGACTACACCTCAGGAACTGAATCCTGCCGCATTAAACAGTACAAAAAAACAGTATTATTTCTGACATTACTCAGTACAAGAGTATGCAGTTTGTTACTCATTCTACTACTTCACTGAATGATTCATTTGATTGAATCGATCACGCGAATCGATTCGCAAGCACTACTAGTGAATCGTTGAAATAGTTCCATATAAGTTGCAACTTTTTATTCATTTTTTTTTTACTATGCTGATATGATTGACTTGTGGATGTAGTGTGTAGTTCTACATGTTACATGCCTTATCTTGTGAATCCTAGTCTCAGATTATGATGTGTGTTAGATCAAATGGAAATAAAAATGGAAATTAAATATAAAATTGGGAAAAAACTGGGTTACTGTAGAGGTGGAAAGTTCTCTATAGGCTATGTCACTGTTGATTCAGTGGTGGTAAATCAAATAAATCAAAGCTCACACTTTTATTCACTTATACTGTTTGTTTGAAAGAATCAAATCAGTAAAAATGAGTCATAATGCACATCAATACACGTCCAAATCCTCATACTACCACATCTATACGACTATATATGCTATGAATCTAGATGATAAAATAGTTATAGGCCTATTATACTAATACTATTTTGTCACAGTAACTACTTAGTACTCTAGAATGCAGTTTGGGACACAGCCTCTTACTGACATACGAAACCAGAAGCTAAACCCTCCTCTTCCTCTCCTCTTCCTCCTCCTCCTCAGTCTTTGCTTTTCCCAAAGTCTGTTTCTCATTTGGTTTTTTTTTCCTCCCCCCCAGTCTATGGGTCTTGGGCTTGAAATTTGATGCGAAGAAAAACTCTGAGAGGATTTGAAAGAATCTCTCTCTCTCTCTCTCTCTCTCTCTCTCTCTCTCTCTCTGTGTGTGTGTGTGTGTGTTGAAAAAAATCTTTTTTGAACACATCACTTATTTTATGGCCTGATGTGTCCTAATAGACAGGGTGATGGGTTATATTCCCTGCATGGAGTATTTACTGGGAATAAAAAAAAATCTACATGGTCTGAGCAGAAGGAAGCGAGAAGGATGGAAACAGAAGCCGACAGAGGTCATGACCGCTTCTGATGTGACTCAGAGCTGAGCTCCAGGACCTCAAACTGGAAAAAGAGGTCAAAAAAAAAGAGAGCAGAGATTATTTGGGTTGCTATTAAATTGAATGTAATCTGAAATACATTTTGAAAGAAGTTCCACTGCAATACTGCAGTACATACTGTGAGTGGATTATACACTGCAGAAAAAGATATCTTAGCAGGCCAAACTATCTTGAATATAGTCAAATGCATCCTTAAATCCTGTTATGGAATTACAACAAACATAAACATTTTTATTCATTTCAAGATTTAAATAGTCTTGTTCCATTGGCAGATATTTTGCTAATTAGGTCTAGAAATTTTTATAATCTTATATTTGGTTTATGGTAATCTTGTAAGAGAAAATAGTAGATCAATTTGACTATATCTTGACAAAATATTTTCACTTGCTACGATGTCATTTTTTACAGTGTATCTGAGGTGTCTCTTAATTCTAAAAGAAATAGTAGAAAATTGCAGAGAAAATTATATATTTATATATAGAGAGAGAGAGAAAGAGAAAGAGAGAGAGAATATGCAGATTGAGCGTAACTGTAAAAAGTCTTTACAGTTTTTGCATTACCACACAAAATTGTAGATGAAAAAAAAAATCAGATTTTTCTTTCATCAGTCTGTCTATAAAACCAGGGTCGAAATTTATGCACAAAGTTCATATTTTCAAAAATAAGTGTGTAAAGATAACATTATATTTGTCACAAGACTTTAAAGTATAATATCTAAAGTAAAATCTGTCATTTTTTAAAATAATCTTTTGATCAATTAGCGGCCAGATTTCTTTCTATTTCCTGGTGTTCAACGCAGTTTGTCTAGCTGATAACTATGAATTTATTTTTTCACATTAGAATAAAAAAAACCTGTACAATGTAAAAAGAATCCCATTATTTCATGCAATTCAAATTCAAATAAATGGATAAATCCAGGCTTATGTGTGCTACACTGAGGTCAGTTTTGTTACACTGTGTTCCAGCTGTCCTCTTTAATGAACACACACATTTCTCTAAATTTCGCAACAACAAAAAAAACCTAAATGCAACATGGCATACAGTGTAATTTTTTATAGTAAACCCATGAATGATTACAACAGTCCTGGTTTTAATTTCAAGGTCAAGTAGGCACAAGGAGCTTTCCAAAATGAAAGTAGGATAGGAAAGTAGAAAAATTAATCCTCCAAACAGACTGCTGCTGAGATTTCCAGAGTGAAGAGTGCATGTAGTGTAAGCTGGTGAATATGAATGTAATGAAAGTAGAAGCCTGGATGGAAATGTTCATTGTAAACTAAGACAGAAATGAATACTATGACCAACAGTTTGATTTAAATTAAAAAAAAAAAAAAAAAAAAAAAAAAAAAAAAAAAAAAAAAAAAAAAAAAAAAAAAAAAAAAGTTTAGGTCAGGTACATTAAGTGTCTAATGTAGACACTTCATAGACACTAATCTATGAAGGTCACAACCACTCATACAGTTTTTTTTTTTTTTCATTGGGTCACAAAAAGCATTCACGGATTCATCTGAAAGGTTAACTTTATGCTAGCTGGTATATCCCAGGTATACCACAGGGCTGCTGAATTCTCCATTCTGATTGGTCAGAAGGTGTTGATTAATTTTCTATAACAGCAGCTCTGACTGTAGTTCCGACTGCAAGACAAATCACGGGTTTATATTAAAGTGCTCGGTCTAATAGTAACACAGTAACAACATTCACAGAAAATTAAATGGCAGTCAATGTACATAATCTAAGATACTATAATCTAACAATAAAATCGATTTAACAGTCACTATTTCTTCCGCCAAAAGAAAGTCTTCAAGACAAAAGACTGCATTTTGTGTTTTTTAAAATCTTATTAACTTCAAGAGAGAGAGAAAAAAAGAGAGGCTGATGATTGAACTATTGTTTATAGCTGTTATAAACCAAGTGATACCAGGAACTAACTTGTCTCTGACAAATCATTAAATATAACATTAAATATAACTAGAATTGTATAAAATGTACAATGTGCCATTCTTTTAATAAATAACAAATCGTTAGTGTTGGCAAGTTGCTGTGATACAAGAGGAATAAAACATTTTAAGGTGTGTGAAAATAATCAGCTTCGGGGTAGTAACAGTATGACATCACTCCGCCACTGATTATTTTATTATAACACTCATGTGGAAGTGTTTTATCCTTTACTTAGCTACCATTAAACTAAATGCAGTAGCTAATAACTAGCTAATGGCAGCTTATGTGAGCAGCCTCACACTATAAAGTTATTAAGACAGCTAAAACAGTAAGCTGTACAGCTTAGCCGTTAAGCAATAAAATAACTAGACAATTCTACAGTTCCATTTAGATGGTCTGGTTATGAAAAAAAAAGGAACTACCAGACTTTAAAATTCCAAAACTTAATAATAGCAAAATCCTACTTCTTCCATAACTCGGAGAATGATGAGAGCCAGACTAACCAATCTCATTGGTATTTCCTGTAAATGTTTAGATTGCATTTGATTCATACAGGTCGAATAAGAAGCTCATATTCACAGCATGTAGAGCATCAACTTCACAGAGCACCATGGGAGTCGTATATGACTTCACGGCCTTGATATGTGTGTCAGAGGTCACGAAGGTCAAAGTGAAGAGAGGGCAGAGAGTGCAGCTGCTGTTCCGGATTAGCCTCAAACGAAAACTCCACACTGAAGCACATTAACTCTGTTTATATTGAAATATTCGTGGTGTGTTTAGTGATTCTGGTGCTAATTTATCGGTCGCTGTTGTATTTTCATTATTCCTGTGAGATGTTAGCAGTTGTGTGATGTGCTGATGTCACAGGGTGACATTGTTATTTCTAGCGCAGTTACAACGGTGTTTATTAGGAGGAAAAAAATCAGCGATCTCAAACATAAGTCATGACGATCAGCTCTGAAAAACAAGAGAGCAAGAGCTTCTTTTCTCACACACTATTTTCCAGTGATGTTCAACATCACACTCATGAGAAACCCAACGTAGAAGTAGTGGAGATATTGGTGCAAACGCTGGACTCCCAGAATGCAATTCTGGATTCCCAGAATGCAATGCGGCTATACGAGTATACAGCAGAGACTCGGCTCAGCTAGATGGCGATGGTATTATCATCAAAGTTGAAGCTTTGGAAGCTGATCTGTTTGAGCAGAGTATAAAGAGGGCTAACTCCCACTGCACCGCTGTCAGCAGGTAGTGTGACGGCATTGTGGGTAATGTCAACTAAATTGTCAAAGAAATCATTTTCACCTAAAAAAATGAAATCTTGGACACCACTGATGATCACATGTTAATTATAAAGATGAATATGCAAATCGCCAGGGTGGATTTTTACTTTAAGTTTCGTTTCGGACTAAATTAAACTCTCAAATGGAGACTCCAGTGAAAATGTACTTTCAGTCATGGTGTAGCCTTAATCAGTAGCTGGAATATGAAAAGCCAAAATGTAAAGCTATCGCTGTGCCTGTAAAAGCTGTATTTCATACTTTCACTGGTTTAAAGGGTGACTGAAAGGGAAGTGTGGAAAGAAATGTAACTATCCTGGACCAAATCAGTACATGATGACTCTGATAGATCTTCAGTGCTGATGGTATACTACAGCATGGTTTCCTTCGAATTGAGGCAGAAAGAAAAAAGAAAAAAAAAGCAATGAAAGCATTTCTCCAGAAGGTGGTAGCCTTGCTGAGGGAGTTTGATTACACAGTTCAAAAGGGCACCACGATATCAACAAAACACCCAAAGATCAATTTAATAACCGCATTCATAACAGTCCTGATATAATAATAATAAAACCATATTTATTAAACGAATCCACAAGAAATCCATGAAGATGTGAAACGTGATCATAACAGCTAACAGAAATCTATATTTCACAGATGTGGTCACTTGTCACACCCCCTCGCCCCACACACACACACACACACACACACACACACACACACTCCTGGACAGATCAGTATCAGTCTCTCTCGCCTTTTGGCTCCAGGGCGCATAAGGATTTCCTGCTCCTCAGGCTGTACCTCGGCTGTGGATGAGAAATGAATCCGTATTAGCAAATGAATGCAACTGCAACGTAAAAACCGAGACAAAAACAAAGCCCCAGTATGATAACATCTTACAGACGTATGATCAATCTCTAAACTGTCATCTGTGGAATAAGCAGGATTGGAAGGAATGGAATTTAAAAGGGCTGTCTTAGTGAATTCCTGAAATACCTGGGAATTAGGAAGGAATTTTTAGAATGTACTCTGCAAAAAGGACATGAAGGTTTTTTATTTATTTATTTATTTTTTTGCATCCGTCTATCAAGGATTGAATTCATACACTGCATATCAGGATTTTATCCTTATTTACCACTGACACTTGCATCTCTGGATTAAAGTCTGGTTGCTCTAAAGCATATAATTTTAAAAGATGACGCTGTTTATACTGTTTAATACAACAGCAAACAGTATTATGGTCCACAGTTACATTTCTGAAGATGGGCCTTTCAGAGTTAGCTTTGTTTCTTGGCACATTTTCATGGATAGTGGTGGCCACATTTCCTGATAAGCAATTTTTCTGCTGAGGTCATGATATCATGCATTCAGAGGAACTGTGGTCATCAGATGCGGCTTTGACAGACGGAAGTATTTACACGTTTTGCCAAAGACCTCAAGACGTGGTTTAAATGCCTACTGGGTGCGTTCTTGCCTCCATGTTGATGTGGACAATCCGTGTATAATCAGACAAGCAGGTGTCAAACTTAATGACTTTTGTTTAAACATAACGTTTGCTTTTTTTTTTTTTTTTTTTGGTTGGGATTTTGGCCCAGTTCCTGGAAAGATGCAGTGAAATTTCTGTGCATCACAGGGAAAACCTCCCGTTTACAAAAGCTTGTTTATGGAAAAACCTACTGTACATCATTCCTTAGTCATAAAACAACCAACACCATATTTGGACTGAAACAAAAAGAGTAAATAAACTGATGTGATATCTCTAAAATATTTTACACTAGTAATTTCTGTAATTATCTAGTAATACATTGAGTACAGCTCTGTGTTCTCAGTGCTCAAGTGATTTTATGATTTCTACTCACGCTTGGCAAAGGTTTCATTACATTTTTCTGTCATTGTATTTCTGACCAATGAATGAAAGAGTTTTATGCTTGCATCCAATCCTACACGCCCCTCAGCCAACGTTTTTTTTTTTTTGCATTCTGATTTTTTTTTTGCATTCTGATTTTTTTTTGGCATTCTGATTTGTTTGTTTTTTTTTTTGCATTCTGTTAAATTATGTGCAGTGAGAAAGCAAACCAAAGTAAATGGCAAGTGAACAAAAAGTATCAGTTTCACTCCAATTTGGTCTCAGGAACCGGATTAACAGGTGTGAATGCACCCTTAGTCATAAAACAACCAACACCATATCATTAAATACAACATGATGGGATGAATGACAGCCTTGCACATAGTGTTTATCACTGCTGGTAAACACTGAAATTAATTACTCTACGTTCACACCAGCAAGAGACAAACAGTTTGTCTCTTGTGGGTGTGTAGCTACGGCTACGGCTACCGTCACCGTCATCGCTTGTAGGCGTACACAAATTACACACTGTTCTAATCAGTGTAATTAAATGATACATGCTTGTCTTTGTACTTGCTTCAATGCCAGATTAGAAAACCAAGCTAACTGTACTAGCTACTCATACTCATTAGAGATACCAATAATCTCTGTTACTTCTTTTCACACTTTATTTTTGTTTGGAATGCACCTCTATACGTTAAATGAGAAGTCTTGTATCACAGGATTTGACGAAACCACAGTTATAAGGTTTTCTTTTACATTTACGCCACAAACAGTAAATGGGAACTAACTGCAGGTAGGAATTAAGTTGTGAGTGGGGAACTGAAGAAACATCAGACCCCGCGCTCCATAGGATTGTTCTGAGGAATCATTCAAACAAATTGTTTGGATTTAACTCTTTATTACGTCACACCTAATTTGAATCTCGGCTTCAAATGTCGCTTTGAAATCGTGGCTGTGTGTCCCCTGTCACTTTGTTGCTTGTTAGTGTAAATGTAGGATAAAATGCTTCTGTTTGGGTATGGAAATTCCTTTAGGGTTTAAACTGAAAGATTTTTCTAGATGTTGCTCCAGACAGTGAATCAAAATGGCAGATTTCATTTGAGAATGCAGTTTGTAATTTTTTTTTTTATTGAACTGCAATTACAATGAAAACACTGACAGGTCTTCCCCTTCCCCATGACTTTCCCCACCTCCTCCACTGAAACTACCAATCTCCTGTGAGAAAAATGTCAGCTTATTCCAACTGGGGGCGGAGCTCATTTCAGGCCCAGAAAAATGAAAAGAGAAGCCTGAAATGAACAAACTAGCCTGGTGCACTACAAAGCAATAATGTGAATTCTAAAATTTATTTGAAATTCTATGATTATTACATGTCTACAAACATGCTTAAACAACACAAACTGCCCCTTGAAAGAACTACAGTGAGGTGTAACATTCATCATTACAGCGTAATAGAGAAAACATTAAAGTGTGTGGAGGCAGGGGCGTGGTCGAGCGCAGGTTGGTGATTGGAGGGTGGAGTCGGGAGAGTGAGTGGTAAGGACCTGCACCTGTGGGGGATTTTTTTAACGAGTGTTTTGTGTTTCAGTGAGTGGCGGTGAGGATAAAAAGGGGAAAGACAAAAGCCACGGGAGCGAGAGCTGAGCAGCACAGAACCGAGTGTGTGTGTGTGTATATACACACATGTATTTATGTTGGTGTGAGCCTCGGAGCATGGTGCTAAAAGAACATAAAAGAGAAAAGAAAGAGTACCCTTTTGAGTTGCCCCAAGCCTGCCTCCCATTTCCCGTCGAACACGAGGGAGTGTCACACTGTGTGCAGTGCAGAGGCTTATGCCTCAAGTTGTCACCTTAAGGGGGAAATTGCACGAGTGAGTTTTCCTACCTGGTTGTGGCTGTCCTCCACTATCACGCTGTAGACAAGTGCCGAAGAGTTACGCACACGGGAGCCTGAAGAACGACGCTGCCGTCTTTTTGGGATCTCTGAGGTGCTCGGAGCCTCCAGTGGTGGAACAAAGCTCTCACATTGCCGGCCTAATAAGCACAAAGACAAACTCTCAGGGAAAAAAAAGGTTAATAGCATCTGATATTATTGTATACAGCAGAACTCCAACCCTGAAGAGGAATAATGCACGGTCCAACAGGAAGGTGGCGGCATGAAATGGGTCCAGAAGGCTGACATTTTTCACTGAAACTTTTCAGTGGCTGAAATTTCTGTGCATTAATAAATATAGTTTTCTGATGTTAATTTTATTCCTGCCTAACGTTAGCCAAGACGAATATGATTGATAGATTTTAATTCACATTAATAAACTCAAAACATGTTCCATTTAAATCAAGGGCACTGCATAAGTGGGTCTTTCTACCTGGAAAATCAAGATATTACAAGAACACAGGCCAAAAGAGGACTAATGAGTTCTGTAGGTCTGTGTGGCAGTGAGAGTCGGCTGCGTATGGAGAGGAGGCGGGTTGAAACGGCAGGTAATGCCTGATGATTTTCACCTGTGTGATTACTGCCAGTTTATATACACTATATTGCCAAATGTTTTGGGACACCCCTCCAAATCATTGAATTCAGGTGTTCCAATCACTTCCATCGCCACAGGTGTATAACATCAAGCACCTAGGCATGCAGACTGCTTCTACAAACATTTGTGAAAGAATGGGTCGCTCTCAGGAGCTCAGTGAATTTCAAGCATGGTACCGTGACAGGTTGCCACCTGTGCAATAAGTCCATTCGTGAAATTTCCTCACTACTAAATATTCCACGGTCAACTGTTAGTGGTATTATAACAAAGTGGAAGCAATTGGGAACAACAGCAACTCAGCCACGAAGTGGTAGGCCACGTAAAAATCACAGAGTGGGGTCAGCGCATGCTGAGGCGCACAGTGTGCAGAAGTCGCCAACTTTCTGCAGAGTCAATAGCTACAGACCTCCAAACTTCGTGTGGCCTTCAGATTAGCTCAAGAACAGTGTGTAGAGAGCTTCATGGAATGGGTTTCCATGACCGAGCAGCTGCATCCAAGCCTTACATCACCAAGTGCAATGCAAAGTGTCGGATG
Organism: Pangasianodon gigas; assembly: GCA_022758105.1. Lineage (NCBI taxonomy): Eukaryota > Metazoa > Chordata > Actinopteri > Siluriformes > Pangasiidae > Pangasianodon > Pangasianodon gigas. Next base: position 3,916,075 of record CM040461.1, on the reverse strand, counting down.
CAGTGGTGTAAAGCACACCGCCACTGGACTCTAGAGCAGTGGAGACGTGTTCTCTGGAGTGATGAATCACGCTTCTCTGTCTGGCAATCCGATGGACGAGTCTGGGTTTGGCGGTTGCCAGGAGAACGGTATTTGCCTGACTGCATTGTGCCCAGTGTAAAGTTTGGTGGAGGGGGGATTATGGTGTGGGGTTGTTTTTCAGAGGTTGGGCTTGGCCCCTTAGTTCCAGTGAAAGGAACTCTTAATGCTTCAGCATACCAAGACATTTTGGACAATTTCATGCTCTCAACTTTGTGGGAACAGTTTGGGGATGGCCCCTTCCCGTTCCAACATGACTGCGCACCAGTGCACAAAGCAAGGTCCATT
>CM040461.1:3883455-3904471 GCA_022758105.1 Pangasianodon gigas | reverse complement strand
AAAAAAAATTAGTTTAAGGGTGAATACAAAGAAATGCAGCACTTATAACTCTAAACATGAAGTGTGTTTAAAACTACTAACCCTGAAAAAAACATAACATTTTAAATTTCAAGAGTCTTTCTTTTATTAATTTTTTTTTATAGTTAATTTTGAGCTTGGTTGTTCAAAAATAAGAAATGTGATGCATGTGCCACATTGGAGCATTGGGTAAGAGATTTGATCCTGAGTTCACGTTTCTGTCTGTGCAGACTTCTGAATGTTGTAATTCAATAATCTAACTCTTAATCATAATCATAATTCCTGTGGAAACCATAATCAAAACCATGATCAAAATATTGACATTTAATTGCTGGTACACCATCTTTTAAATTTAAAGGTTATTTCTTTATGAGTAAATGTCAGAAAGCAGAGGTGAGCACATGTCAATAATAACTGCACTATTTTTATAATATGTGCATTTTTTTTTCTTAGAATAATATTTCATACCACAGGACTGTTGAACTTTTAAAACTGATTGGTCAGAAGGTGTTTAATTTCTTAATTTCTTATAACAGCAGCTCTGACAGTACTTCCAGCAGTAATTCCAGCTGTAGTTCCACATAATATAAGGCTAATAATAAATAGATTAAAAACATGTTATTTAGCAGTGAAATCGTATAATCATTGATATGGTGAAGTTTTTTTGTAAGGAGACATTTATTTCACGTTTATGGGAGGGGTTTCCATAGTCAGTATTCAGACACAGGAAAGTCTTCAGGATAGAGGACTTTGCGCTTTGTGGTTTGCAGATTATCGGTAACATGATAAATTATATTTTTTGGCTTATTAAATAAAAAGAGGGGCTGGTGAGGGAACAACTCTGTAGAGCTGCTATAACATAAGTGATAACAAGAACTAACATGTCTCACGGATGTTGTACAAAATTAAATGTAACTACAAATGGATAAAAAGTATGCCGTGTCATTCTTTAATTAATAAAATAAAATTGATATTGTTATTAATTGCTGGGGTATAAGCAGAATAAAAAAAACTTGAGGATGAACTTCTATAATAAAATAATCAACTTCTGGGGGGTAACAGTAACTCTGCTTTGTGTTGTCGATTACTTTTCTATAACAGCACACCCTGTCATGTTGTATTCATTACTTATTTGTCTAGCAAATATTCCTGTCTAGATATGACTGTACATAGTTCAAAGGGAATTGAGTGCACAAGACAAATCGCTTCATTTGGAAACGTTGTGAAAAATAAGGCTCCATTGTACTGCTTTCTCTTGGTTGTGAAGCGCACCAGTCGTGTGACGTGGGTGCATCAGCCATCAGAGGAAGTCAAAAGGCCAGGCAGAAAACAGTAATGAAATGGAGCTTAAATGATCCTGTGGGCTGATTATTTGTCCCATAAGCATTGTGGTGTTCAGATGATACAAGCTGTGTATCAGTTTACAGATGATCAATGAGATTTGACACTTTGGGGAACCTCTGTTCAATAATTTTGGCTCAGATGGAAATGGAAGTGGGATTAACAATACAACAGGCGATGTATTCATGAAGTACTTAATGCCACAATGATATTTTCCAGTGAAAAAAAAAAAGCTTGGTTTTGTTCATGCATGTCATAAATGAATTGATACCACAGCACTGATGAATCTTCAAATCTGATTGGTCAGAAGGTGTTGATTAATGTTTATATTAATGTGCTCATTCTAATATGTTATTGTTTCTATAGTAACAGCTTACACAGGAACGTTTACGCTGGTCGCGTCACAATAATTTGAGGATAATAATCAAAAAATGATTGTTACTTAACAAAGGGGAAAATCGGATAATCATTAATATAGCAAACCTTTCTGTAAAGAGATGTTTAGGTAACATTTTTGGAAGGAGTCTCCAGTGTCACTGCTGTAACTTCATGAGAGAAGAGTTTATGTTTTGCTGTTTCTCTGTAATATGACAAGCTATGTTTTTTGCTTTGTTACCTTTGAATAAAAGAGAAAAGCTGGTGAGGGAATGACTGTTTATAGCTGCTATAACATAAGTGATCATAGGAACTACATCGTTTCGTGGATGTTCAACATCAAAATGTAACTGTAAACAATTAAACTGATGACGTCAAGTCAAGAAGCATGTATCCTGTAATTGCGAATGTGTGTGTGAAGGTAAATATAAAATGGTGTAATGGGCCTGAGGGACATATTAGAGTCATTGAATGGGAAGCGAGAAGTGGATTGCACAAATAGTAAGTAGGCTATTTGTGATGCAGCTTAAGGGAATACAAAGAGCAACACGGAAAGTTTGTTTTATTGGACTAGAGGAATTGTAAATTAATGATTGTAAGAGAAAGTAAAGTAAAGTAAGTTTAAGATATTCTGCATTCATGGCCTTCTGCTTACAATATTAGCTTATAATAAGCCACTGTCCATGTAAAATCTGGGGGGATATAAGCTAGGGTGTATAAACACTACATAATTCTGTTCAGGTTTATGACAGACATTTAAGTAAAAACAGTGAACCTCTACAGCTAAAAAAAAAAAAAAAAGAAATACTGTCTCACATGGGAATAAAACACACTAATGGGAATGATTTTTATTAAAACATTTTCTTATCAGAATGTAATGATTTTAATGATTCTAAAAGCCAGGATATTTTCAGTGTAAATAATCAAAATGTATTTGAATGGAGCATTGGCCAGTTTGATCTAGATCACTATGAACTCGATACACCACTTTTTTCCTGTTTCCTTACAGGCAACTTGAAGTGCAGAATCATTACAGATTTCAGCATTTATCACAGAAGTCCACTGTGTCCATTAAATCACCCTAGGTTCTGTGGCTATGTCTGAGAAATGGATTTGATCAGTTCTTTACCAAGCAGAGGGTTGTTTTACAGGGAGGGTGACCTTGAGTGATCTGGGAAAATTCTTTACAGAATTGACTTCTCTAATGTTTTCTGTCCTCCAGCCAATATCTTAGCATGACTTGTTATGGATTTCTAAGACTCCCAAAATATCATATGGAAAAAATACAGATATTTTGCTCCTTAATGATATGTGTTCCTTACTTATGTTAGTACTATTTATGACTTTTTGTGTCTGGTGCCGGCTTCTAGAGGTCAAATTAATTTATACGACAGCCCTGTTAAATTCATGATCAGTCAGACAGTATTTCTGGTTAAAAGGCAAATCTCAGGTTTATATTAATGAGCTTGTTCTAATATGTTATCTCAACACACACAGGAACCTGTATGGTGGATGCTCCATATAAACAAATTTTAAAACTCTGGTGAAGTTTTCTGTCAGGAGATGTTTATTGGAAGGAGTCTCCAGTGTCAGAGCTTTATAACAATCAGAGGTAAAACTGCAACTTTTCTGTCATGTGAAAGTCTTCAGTCCAGAGGAGTTTTTGCAATTTCTCAGTTTGTCTTATGAATTTCAAGAGAAATAAAAAAGAGAGGCTGGTGAGGGAACAACTTTTTATACAAAGTTTATAGCTGCTACAATGTACATGATAACAGGAGCGAACTTGTTTCACAGACATTAAATGTAACTATATGTGGATAATAGATAAAAAAGTAATTTGGCAAATTGCTGTGGAAAAAGTGGAATAAAACTCTTCAGAATGTATAGGAAAATAATCAACCGTCACGTTTTATCCTTTACTTAAACACCAATACGTCACACATTACCTGAGTTCACCCTACAATAAATAGGCTTACTGTTCATGTGTTTAATTTGTATTCACTATTCCCTTGCTCTCCACAAACACATAGGGTGTATCTGTTTAAATACAGCTGTTTAATACAGATCCAGGTTCCTGGTTCACTCGGGTTACTGTCTGTGTGGAGTTTTGCACGTTCTCCCCGTGTCTGTGTGAGTTTCCTCCACATTCACCGATTTCATCCCTCCTCCCACCAACATGTCAGTAGGTGTGTGTGTGTGCAGGGGCGGATTTAGTGATTTGGGGGCCCTTGGCAAAATATAGGAATGGGGCCCTCATTTCAGTGTTTTAACATCAATATTTAAAATTTCAGCATATGTTATTTAGCATTAATAATTAAAACTATATATATTTTGCATTTTTAGGGGGCCCTTGGCTTCTGGGGGCCCAAGGAAGTTGCCTATCTTTGCCTAGTGCTAAGTCTGCCCCTGTGTGTGTGAATATGCCCTGCGAAGGACTGGCATCCTACCCGGGGTGTATTCCCACCTCCCACCCCGTGTTCCTGGAATAGGCTCCGGTTCCACCTTCAGCTCTTACTGAAGATAAACGAATGGATAAACAATGTTTAAATGGTTAAGCATACAAGGCGTAAAGGTTTATTGACTCGATTGAGTTAGTCAGACTGAGTCAGTGACGTGTCCGTCATTAGTTTGGTGGTCCTATTTTAAGACTCTTCTTAACTGTGATATCAACACTATGAAAAAAAAGCATCTCTAATCACTATCATTAAGGACTGCCATATGGTTAACATAATACTGAAACACATGTTGTGTAACTTTGTGACTTTGTTTTGAGAGAAAGACGAATGGAAGTAAATTAGGCAGTTAAATGAAAGAAAGAGAAAAGAGCGCCAACACCGTACTGAGCAGTTTATTCTGATGTGCACCGCAGTGTCCCTTGCGAGGCCTAGACATTCTTCTCTGATGATCATTACCTTCCGCTGGTTCTCGCGAGAGGATCTGAGACCCGCCGTTAAGCGCGACTGGAAATCTCGCGAGAATCGGGGCAGCTTCTATGGTGTAGTAGAGGGAGTGGGAGAGAGGGTGAGAGGAGGGGGTACTCACAAAGATGTTGCGTGATTTTTTTGGAAATTTATTTATTTAAATAAAAAAAATGGCCGCCGCAGAGAGCGGAGAGGAGAGACTGTAAGTGTGAATGACTATGTTCATGTTGTAATGTTGTGGCGAATTCAAACGGCGGGCGCCGCAAATCGCTATTGCGTATTTATCGCAGCTAACCATTATTGTGTGTGGTGAAAAACGTTAGCTTGCTAAGTCCGTTAGCTTTAGCTTTAGCTTTAGCTTGGAATAACGTCACTTGTATTTCCCCCCATTGCTTTTCCCAGATCATGGATGAACACTTTTAGCTTACTTGCTAACCAGCTAGCTAGCTAGCTACCTACTAGGAGGAGGTGTGTGTGTGTGTGCGTGTATGTGTGTATGTGTGTGTGTGTGTGTATGTATGTGTGTGTGTGTGTGTGTGTGTGTCATTTTCTGACGTTACTCTGAACTCTTAGCTAAGCTAATATCACATTTAATGTGCAACACTACAGCAGCTTCCTGTCGCTTATCTGATATTTGAAAGCATGTTTACATCCTAAACTCTGCACATTTTTAAAATAAGTGCTGCTAATGTTTAATGGCTGTCAAAACACCAGCCAGTTAGAAGTTAGCTGGCTAAGAAGCTAGTGCACAGCTGCATGCTGGAATTACATTTTGTCCCAAAAACCTGTTTAGCTCATGTGCTGGGATATTAGTAACAGAAATCCTGATGGATGTGCAGGTTTGTTTATGTGGCTGCACATCCAAGTTTGCACATGCATGCAAGTTAGTTAGTTTGGTTTCTAAATGCACAGCACTATACTGATATTCTAGCAATTTCAGCTCACTGTTTCTGAGGTGGTCTTGTTTTTCAAGTGCCCCTGAAATTAAAAAAATTGGTGTTTCACAACACCTTGTACCTGTCTCTTGGTGTTATGGACACTAATATGATAATATATTTAGGAAAAAAAATAGTTTTAGAGATTCAAATTCATACTTCCGTCACTTCTGGGAAATTTTTTTTTTTTGATGATTCATCCTGTACTTGTCTTGTGTTCGTCCAATTAAATCATTTCTAGAATGATTATGTCCCGCCCCTGGGGAGAGGGGGGCGTGTCTTGTTCTACATCGCAACTTGTTAGCAGCAAACTAGGGGCGTAATGAATTCAAATCCGATACGATACATTTTCAACACAGCACCACAAAATGAGCATTGACTGAATATAGGTTTCCATTTCGACGTGATAAAAGTACAATATTTTAAACTTAATATCAGTGTTTACGTGATCTGCGTCTTAGCAGCGTATAATGAAATGTTACATGTAGCGTAACAAAACAAAAGGCGTGAATCACGAAGTGGGCGTGTCTAAAGCACGGGGCTTTTACTGTGCTGCCTCAGAGTCACGCAGCTCTCTGTAGCACAAGGCGTGTTTTCGGATCCTGTGTTCTCTACTTCCTTGTTGATTTCTTTAGCCCGGATTGATTCATCAAGGAAAGTTTGGCTGAATGAAAGTTGGTGTGTGTGTGTGTGTGTGTGTGGTATTAGCGTCGTAAGAGGAAGTCGAATTTCTTCCAAACACCAGACCTTAAAGACTTGGGGGAAAGTTCCAGCTTCTGAATGTAGGAGATACTTATACCAGTGTATTGCCTCATCAAAAAAAAAAAAAAATCCAGCATGCTTAAAGGTGCAATAGTTAATTTTATTACTCGTTACATGCACAAATAACCTGGAACATTTGTAGAAAATGATTAAAAAAAAAAAATAGATTAAGCCGTCGTCTGAGCCAAAGTTTATAAAGTCGCTGAGAAAACCCGCTTGGAAAACCGACTTCCGGTCCGTAATGCTTGTTTGTGTTTGGATGCGTCTCCTGTCAGTCATTTTATAGACACGCTACGGGCCACTTGAGATCCTGGGGCGGAGCTTCATGAACATGGGCGGGGAAAAAATATAATTCAAATGTCGAACCCACCTAACCGTTAGAAGAAAAGACTAATCGTACCTAATGCGCCTTTAAGAGAACAATTTTTAAAATCCCTGTAGCCTCTCCTGAGTTGAGACAAAGAGGAAGCTACTTTTTTCCAGCTTAAATTTTTATTTTTTATTACATTTTTTAAAAATTAAAAAAAAAAATAAATAATTTTTTTTTACACATCAGGTAATATAAGTGCTATTTTACGACAGATAGGATACTGTTGTACGTATTGTTCGATGCAGAGAAATATGGACTAGAGAGCCTCGTATTGTATCACATCGTATTGTTACGTCCCTACAGCAGACGTGAGTTTTTTGGCTGTGCGTCTTCTCGTACCCTGTTCCCTTTTCGGAAGAGTGTTTTATCAACTTCGAGCTGTTCTCAGAAAGAACATGATTCCGTCTTTATACGCCATCGAGGCTTCTCCATCAGTATGAGTCAGTAATATCATTTTATCAAGAAGCATAATATTTCAAATTAATTGTAATCCTACCACGCATCAGATGTCTCCTGATGACATTCTTGCGGTTCTTTGTCACCGTTATCGACCTCGGTTCAAACGTACAGCGTAACTCACAATACACACACAGCATCTCGTCGTTTAGGATATCGTCCTGTATAAATTGGACAGTTGTGGGGGGGGAAGACAGCGGTAAGAAATCCTCCACAGCTGAAAAAATTCTCTCACTGGGTCTCGTAGTTAGCTAGTTCGCAAAGCTACTCTTGAGTTTGTTCGGACTTTGTTTAGACTTTAGGGTGTGGCGTATTTTAAATTTCGCTATTGGCTATTGGCTGCAAATCAGTCGAGCATTTCACCATGCCATCAGTATGATGTCTCATTTCTGAAGTAAATACGTCAACAAGCGAAATCAAATCGAAGTAATTTCACAGAGGCTTTAATGAGTATCAGCGTGTGTGTGTAACAGCACATGGCACTACCATGTTAAACAGACTCGACACATTAGACAGATTGTTAGATTTAGGGTTGAGCTGGCTTCCTGTTCGTAGCTAACATTTAAGCAGCGTGTTGTGTGTGAGTGTGTGAGCGTGTGTGAGAGACATCGGTGGGGATTTACCCAAACTACGTGAAATGAAATCATTCTGTTTGTAGGTGCATTGCATTTGGGATTTCCAAAACCTCTCATAACGCACGTATGTGAACGCATGTGAGAGATTTTCTTCTAGAGAGCATTAAAATAGGAAGAGTAGAGTGCAGTCGGGCTGACCTGATGTGACCCGTGTGATGCACTCACTCACACGCACTCAGACACACACACACACACAGTGCTGCTGCGTCCCTTCCCTTCCTGAGCATGATGGCTGGCTACATTTGCTTTATGAATTTTGCAGTGTGACTAAAACGAGGCAGAGAGGACAAGCATGACGTTTTCACACAGGTTAAAATTGTGGTTTTTGGTCGGTTGTGTATTATACCACATAATCATCATCAGCAGAGTTAAAAGATGTTGTCTCTCTCTCTCTCTCTCTTTCTCTCTCTCTCTCTCTCTCTGCTCTTTACAAAGTTGTTCTTCTTGCATGCTGGACTAACTTTTCTTTCACAGGTCCTGCACTTAAATGTCAGTCATTTTATAGACACGCTACGGGCCACCTGAGATCCTGGGGCGGAGCTCCATGAACATGGGCGGGGGAAAAAATATAATTCAAATGTCGAACCCACCTAACCGTTAGAAGAAAAGATTAATCGTACCTAATGCGCCTTTAAGAGAACAATTTTTTAAAAATTTTGGTCGTTTCCGTGAAGCTGCCTACCACATACAGGCCTGAGTATGGAATAAAACATTTTGGACTCGCTGTGAGCTTCTTTTGCTAAGTTATTAAGAGCATTACAGGCATGATGTGATATTTTGCGTAAGCAGATCGGACGAAGGAAACGCAGGTCTGATCTAAGATCACTCCAGCTCGCCAGAAAAATTTTGGACCTCCGTAAAGCTTCCTAAATATAAGGAAAATAAATATAAGAAAGAAGTAAAACACTTTGTGGCGTGGTGTTACAGGACAATATTCAAATGACAGGGTAGTGTGTTCCCACCCTGTTACCACCCTGAAGTTGATTATTTTCCAGTAACTGCATGTCCTGAAGTGTTTTATTCCTCTCATACCACAGCAGTTTGCCGATGAGCATAATTTTTTATTAACTAAAGAATGACGCGTCCTACTTTTTATCTATTTATAGTTACCTTTCACGAAAAAAGTTAGTTCCTGTTCTCCGCTGTATTCTGTTGTTTCTCTCATTTTTCCCTCTCCTGAAGACTTTCCCGTGTCGGAAAACTTAAAGCTACAGCTTTGCCTCTGACTGGTACAAAGCACTGACACTGGAGACTCCTTCCAAAAAGGGACTGATTGTTACTATAGAAACGATTATGTAGTTTGAGTGTGTTAATGCAACCCTGACAGCAGAGCTGCTGTTGTAGAAAAATAATCAACATCCTCTGACACATCTGACGCTGGGGCAGACAAAGAAATTAAACAACAGAGTTCACATTTCTTCTGGTTTGTGCCGATTTGGTTTAGATGTGGTATTGTGGTAAAAATAAATGTACGAAACATTGTCATTTGTTACATTAACCATTTCCTGCCTGTGTCTGTTGTTTACAGAGCGTAATGTTTTGGGGGTGCAGTGTTTAGTCTGTTTGAATTGAACCCCAGTGCGTTTTCCCCCTCGGTGCGGTTCGTTTGTGCAGATGCGAACACAGCAGTCACACTCGGGGTTTATTCCTGCATTTGACTTACCTCGGAAGTGGAAAGTCGGAGCTCGGAATTAACGTCATTTTCGCCCTTGTGCTACAGAGTGGGGGGAAACACACATGGATGCCTCCATGTTCGTCTTTTCTTAGCAACAAGCTAGCCAGCTAACTGTCATGAGTGGTGTATGTTTACGTCCTGTATAGTCAGATTATAGATTTAATAAGTGAATATGTCTGTATGTTGATTAAAGCAAATATTTATATATACAGTATAACGCATTTGAAAGTAAGAAGTGCTACTGTGTTTACTGTGAGCAGGCATTTTGATTTGATGTCACTTGCTGAACTCGGAGTTGAGGAGACCGTTGTTTTTTTTCTTGTTTTTTTTTCCCCCTGGAATTATGAGTTATGACCTCAAATGCAGCATTAGACAACCAGTTTGAGATCGCTTCCAAAATCCCAAGAACCCTACTGCGAGACAAGCGTTTTCGTCTCTCAAACTAACCAAACATGCCGCAACTATTTGTTTTATGGGTTGTGAGCAGTATTTTTTTGTAGACGTGAGCTGCTAAACTGAGCCAAGGGACAGAGATGTAGTGCTGAGGAAATGCCATGTGTTCTGGAGATTTGATCCAACGAACAAAAAGAGGAAAAAAAACACTGGATGCAACTTTTTGAACTAGTTATTTATATAAGTATCGAATCATTTATTTTTCCGTGTTTTCCGTGCTCGGGTGATTTGTGTGATTTCTACGCGGCACTCTGTAAAAGTCGATCTTTTTCCGTCATCATAGTTCAGGATAATGTGTGAATTGCTTTTTAGTTTGTTTAATTATATGCAGTGCGAAACCAAACCAAACCAGAAACCAAAAGTATCAATTTCGCTTTGATCGGAGTAAGCAAATGACACCTTAATGTGTATGAAAGCTGGCTTAATGGTACACTGAGTACTTTTTGAGCCTTTTCTTTGATTTGCATAGTACTCGCTGTTCTCTGGTTGCATGACTGGGCACGTTGGCCATAGCATGTAGTTTTTAACTGTTTAAACATTTAAACATTTAAGCGCACACACAAGGCGTGAATCATTTTATTAAATCGTGACACGATCGACACTGGAACACAGCTCCGTTTGCCGGGCCTCTGAGGACGCGCCTGTGTAACTATTTTACAAATCAGCATTGCTAGCTGACAGCTTTTCTTCCCACAAGCGCAGTGACCACAAGGACGTTTTATTGCTTTCGTTTTTTTTTTTGTATGCATTTATCACAAAGCAGACGGTGATGGCTTGCTGAAAGGAAAAAAAAATAAAAATACAGCACGCTGTGTGTAGTGAACCATGATGTTTGTGTTACTAATGAGACAAACAAGACAGTCGCTTCATTACAGCCTTATCATGACCCATCTTCATCCTTTTAGCATTTTGGAATTGAATGAATTTAATAATGTACACTGTCACAACGAAAGGTTTCAGGTTCTAAAAGTGTGTCTGATAGGAAACAATCACCAGTTTCATGTACTGCTGTTCACTTCAGGTGATTTCCCTATTTACTGCGCTTTCACTTTTGGTCACAGACCAGCGTTCTTTTATCAATACTATTTTAAATCTTTTTTTTTAGTTGTGCATTTTATTTCCTGTACCTTTAAGGGACTGATTTAAAAATTTGCAAAAGATGTGTCAGTGAGCAAAAACTTCCTCATACTTTCACATTTGAAGACATTTTGATGATGCACAATACGTCAATACATAGCAAGATACTTAAATCTGCTGATGTTTATTAAATCAGTAGACTGCGAAAAAACAAACACGTAAATGATTTTTAACAGATTTAAAAAATAAAACCACTAATATAAGTAACAAGAAATGAACGGGAAATTAATCAGACACTTGTTTCTGTGATTAATGAAGGAGATAGTTAGTGATACACAACAAAACTCTCAATAAAGCATATTGTAGCATAACTTCTCACAGTATCGTAGAGGTGTAAAGATACACACCGGTCATGATTCGATTCGATTCGATTCACGATACTGCTGTCACAATTTCGATTCAAACCGATTTTCAGAATATTTTGAACAAAATTTGAATGAATTAAAATGATCATGAACAATGCAAAACTATGTGCATTTTGGTATGTGTAAAACTAAATAAATCAAAAAATTACTATGAACAGAGGTTTCATTTTGTAAACAAAATATACTACAGGTTCACTCTATCTTAATAATTAATAATAATAATAAAACATTTTAGATTGAATAAACAAAGTGTCTGACCCGGGGAAAATGATTGACTGAAACATAATGAGCTCCGTAGTAGAACTAGAGCTCCAAAGTCGGCTAAAATGCCTGATTTTCTGCGGCCTTAAATGCCCGATTTTCTGCGGCCTCAAATGCGATCATGTGACCAGCATGCTCTCTGTATATTTAAACTCTATGGGTTGCACAGATTGGGACCTCTGGTGTTCAAACAGTGCAACTGCATTAGATGCATAATTAATAGAAAGCTAATTCCCATGATGTGAATCGCACACATTTTTGCATCGTGATGTATCGTTACATCCCTGAAATACCGATATCATCACATCACCCAACTTTACAACATACTTTAATGTTCAGCATCAGTCTTACAAGTTATTATTTCTATAGTAACAGCTGATTCACATGGATTTGTATGGTGGACACTAAGGCGGGGTGATATGATGATATAATATTGGTATCGTGATAAATTGTTATATTGTTATATCTTTTCATTACATTAAAATTATAAAATAAAAATTACAAACTGGAAGTAGTTAATATGATTTTGAAATGTTATATGTAATCTTTAAAATTGTAAAATATACACTCTCTTTTTCAGTGATAAATATTTTTATTATTTTTTAAAATAATGTAATACATATAAAAAAGAAACAGTATATTAAATAAAATATTTTAAAAACAAATTAATAAATATATTTTGAATTTAAAAAATAATTTATATGTTTAAGGTTTTTTTTATTATTTTTAAGCACAATGCTACTGTTATGGTGGCAGTTTGTGATCCAACTAATCTTATTTATTTATTTATTTATTTATTTATGGTGTGTCATTGAATGTCTTTCGTGAATCATGATATGATATTTTTTGTCATATCATCCACCCTTGGATGCTCCACATAATCTAAAACTAATAATAAGCAGCTTTCTATAAGGAGACGTTTATTTAACATTTTTGGAAGGAGTCTTCAGTGTGAGCACTTGTATAACAGTCAGAGGTAGAGCTGTACATTTCCTGACACTGGAGGAGTTTGTGCTTTCCGGTTTCACAGTAAAATGACAAGCTGCGCTTTTTTTTTTTGTCTTACTAATATAAAAAAAGGGGGTGGGGGGTCGTGAGGGAACGGCTGTTCATAACTGCTGTAATATAAATGATAACAAGAACTAACATTAAATATAACTACAAATGGATAAAAAGAATGATGTGTCATTCTTTAGTTAATACAAATTTAATTGGTAAATTGCTGTGGTATAAGAGGAATATAACACTTGGTAAATGCAACCGTGTTTCATCACACAACCTTGTCATTGATTATTTCCCTGTACCAGCACACCCGGAAGTGTTTTACTCCTTACTTATTAAAGTGATGACGTATTATGAAGCTAAACACTGAATCAGAGACCAGGAACACGAACAGCCAGTGAACGTGATGAGAAGATTTTGATTTTGCACGTGCCCCATAGCTTATGTTGAGTAAATTCTTTACAAATAAATCTACTGATGATTTTTAACTAGACTTGTGTTTCGCAGTTATTCAGGATTTTCCCCCCACTGCTTTGTACGTTGCACATTGTTGAGTGCGAGGCTCATGGATGGTGGGAGCAGGAGCAAACCCAGACTGATTGAACAGGCCATGAGATTATTGCAGGAGTATTATAGGCCTGAGTGGGCTTTTCTTTTTGAGCAGAGTTAGCCTCGTGGTGCCAAGTAGGAAGAGATCTGAGCCTCTAAGGTCGTTATCCCGCTCACCATCATGGTTGCCGTGTTCTTCATTATTAAATGATTATTATTCAGTTTGCCCTGGCGCTCTCTGTCTGGCAACATGGCTCAGCCGTTTAGCTTTAAGCCAGAAGAGGTTTATTCCTCAAGCTTTTTGCATCTAACTAACACGTGAGTGACAATCAGTTATACAACATACAGCAGTATTCAGGACGCAATATTATCATCATGCACAATTTAAAACTTCATCAGTACAGTAGAGATGTAGAACTTTTCCCTCCAAGGCTTGCTGGAAACTGTCAGGAAAGAAGAAATGATTATTGTTTGACTGCTTTTTATTTATTTTAATTGCTAAAATACTTAAATCAAAAGGACATTGCAATGTGTAATTTGCAGTGTGTAATTTGTAAGGAATTAAGCACTTGGAGCATGCTGTTTTTGGGAAAATAATCAACAGCAGGATGGTGTGATGTGGCCCGATGTGAAGCGGAGTTACTGTCACCACCCTGAAGTTGAATATGTTTACAATATCAGCAAGAGTTTTATTCCTCTGATACCACAGCAATTTGCCAATGCTTTTATTTATTTATTTAGTTATTTATTTAGTTATTTAGTTAGTTATCTGTTTATAATTACGTTTAATGTTGTGGAACTTCCGAGAAACAAGTTATTTCCTGTTCTCATTTACACGATAGCAGCTATAAACAGATCCCTTCACCAGCCTCTCATTTTTTTCTCTCTCTCTTGAAAGTAACAAGACAAAAAAAAAATGCAGCTTGTCATGTTACACAGAAACTACAAACCACAATGTCTTAAATATTCCTTTGTCAGGAACAGCTTTACCTCTGACTGTCACAAAGCACTAGTTCTCGAAAATTAATCAACCCCTTCTGACCAACCAGAATTGAGAATTTAACAGCGCCTTGGCTGAAAAGGTTTTAAAATGATCTTAGGCTAAGCCTTTTGTACAGATTTAAAAAAAATTACAGGGAAAACAAGAGGTATAATCCACATATCTGTTCATATCCTGCATTTTTTTTTTTTTTTTTTACACCAGTGTCAGGTGTAAATCATTTCTGCTTTTTTGCATCTTTGTGGCTTTTTTCCCCCCCCCCAAGCGCAAAACAAAAAAAGAAAATGTAGGCCTCCAAACTAAAATGCCCACAAAGGGGCCAGCAGTGGCCTTGAGGGAGATTCCACCAGCACTCATCAAAAGGTGCCGTGATCTCGCCCTCGCACAACAGCTGGGGAATCTTCACACTCCACTCGAGTGAGGTGGAACGACATGGCTGGTGATTTCCCTGCAATTCTTCAGCCAATTGCAACTAAATACACTGTCACTGTTTCTGGTTTTGATAATGGGAAATTCATCATTGTGTTAACTTTCCACAGATTGCTTGTTAATAAACATTTACTATAAAGTGGCACAGATTTTTGCAGTCACAGCTTTTTGGTCTCTGATTTTTTTTCTGCTTTAGGGTTTGGCACCTCACTAGACGTTTCTTGCTTACAGTGCTGGTGGTGCAGGATGTGATAATGAACACACGTTTATACAAAATCAGAAGTCATAACTGCAGCATAGATATGCATAAGGAAAATACAGCTGCATTTTTAATTACTCATTTGATTTTGCATTCTCTCTAACTTGGAGTCTTTCCTCTTGTGTTGTGTGCAGAGGTGACGGAAAGGGGGAGGACCAGGAGGGTTCTAAAGAAGCAGCTCAAAAACAGAAGAAAAGCAAAAAAGAGCAGGAACAGGATGTGGAGAGAGTCGAGCCTGCCGTTGTGGAGGGGGACGACGGACAGCGAGCAGAGGCGGGCCAATCTGAGCCCTCGGCCCCTGAGCCTGCAGCGGCCCTCGGCGCTCCGGAAGCTTCTTCCTCGGCCAAGCAGCGGCGATCCATCATTCGGGACCGCGGGCCTTTGTACGATGACCCCTCGCTGCCTCAGGGCTGGACGCGCAAACTCAAACAGCGCAAGTCAGGACGATCGGCTGGCAAATTCGACGTCTACCTGATCAAGTGAGTAGTCCATAGAGCTGTCCCAGTAATCGATTACATGATGTACTGCAATTATCAAGATGGTTATCGCCACTAACATTTAATGTGATGCTGCTGGTTAAAATGAAAAAATTAAAATGAAGTGCTTAATCAGAACAGGATCAAGTAAAAATGTAGTTGTAACAGAATATTGTGGTATCATAAACCAAGATAAAATGTTAGGTTTTATTAATGTGGTACGAAAATGATGTTGATGTTAAATAGTGGTTTTGAAGAGGCAGACATGCAAATAAATTCTAAGATGGCTTTGGTTAACTCAGCAAAGACCTCTGATAATATTAATCCTCCACAGACTTTTCTTTTTTTAAACCAAAAATGTACTGCTGGAGGAGGTGAGCTAGATGAGGGGAAGTGTAATGTTGTGATATGGTTCAGACGAGGCTTGTCTGGGCTCTTGAGTGCTGAGACAAACAGCCTGGGTGACTCCTTGCACTCTAGTGCTCACAGCGTCTAATTCAATATAACTCTAAATTACCTGCACAGAGATTTATAATGTTTTTGCCTTTTTTTTTTTTTTTTTTTCTTTTCTTAAAACGAGGAGTCTTGTGCTGTCCGATTGCTTGGGAGATGTGTGTTTTAATCTAGAGCTGTGATCCGATTGAGTTACAAGATGCACTGCAAAGCTGAATAATTCAGTGGTGTGAATGTGAAGTGGTGTAAATTGTTCGACTGGCCAGTTTGACATGATGGACATCTGAATAATACACATCCTGTGGGAGTTTGAGAGTCAGCATGGACCAGTACTTCCCAGTTCCCACACCACTTCTGTATCTATAACAGTATGAAAGAAAGTGCTTGACTTTTGGAGGGATTTACAGCATGAGCAAGGATTATTAGCTCAGCATTTTTTTTTCTACTTTTGTGTGTTTGTCATCTGTCTTTAAATATGTAGCAAACCTTCTTTGTTTATTTTTCCAGCCCAGAAGGGAAAGCCTTCCGTTCCAAAGTGGAGCTCATGGCGTACTTCCAAAAGGTGGGTGACACCACCACAGATCCAAATGACTTTGACTTTACCGTCACGGGGCGCGGGAGCCCATCGCGCAGGGAGAAGAGACCGCCGAAGAAGCCCAAAGTGGCCAAGCCGACTGGCCGAGGGAGGGGCCGGCCGAAGGGCAGTGGCAAAGTACGGCAGGCCACAGAGGGTGTAGCGGTGAAACGTGTGGTAGAAAAGAGTCCGGGCAAACTCCTCGTCAAGATGCCCTTCGTGGCTCCAAAATCGGAGGCAGGATCACCCTCAGGGCAAGTCCCCATCGTCAAACAGCGCCCAGGACGCAAGAGGAAAGCGGAAAAAGAGCAGGCAAGCGCGCCAAAGAAACGTGGTAGGAAGCCGGCAGCTGCTTCTCAGTCTGCGGCAGGAGGGACAGGCTCCAGTGCAGCTTACGCTGCTGCAGCTATCGCGACATCGGAGGCCAAGAAGAAAGCGCAAAAGGAATTGGCAGCCAAGCCTGTGCAAGAGAAGGCGCTTCCCATCAAGAAGCGCAAGACACGGGAGACTATGGAGGAGGCAGAAGGATCTACTACGACTACACCCGAGGCACCAAGCAGTGTAGCAAAACGACCTGTGAGTCAAACGGCGCCCTCTGCTGGAGTGGAGTCAGAAACAGGACAGAAGCTTCACAAGCACTCAAGCCGGAAGCATAAGGAAGCAATGGATTCTGGAAATGGCAGCAGCAGTGGACCAAAGGTTCACAAAAAGAGAGATCAGCGTGAGCAACAACTGAAACACCTCCACCATCACCATCATCACCACCATCACCAACATCACCTGCCGCTGATGGAGCCGTCCATCTTCACCCCGCAGGCTCACCAGCTTTCCCTCGGCCACTCCATGCATGGAGGTCCCCCAGTGGAGAACGAGCCCCAGGACTTGAGCACTTCCAGGTCGAGACAGGAGCCGCTAGCCTGCAGGGAGGAGGCCCGAACCGATAGTAACACGGTTAGAGACACTTCAGGCAAGATGGCAGCAACGGAGTTGCGAACCCAACAACAACAGCAGCAGCATGGCACTGTGACGGGGGATGGAAAGGAACTGAGAGACATTGTTCCTCCTTCCGCCGTTCCCAGGCCGAGTCGAGAAGAAACAGTCGAGTCCAGGACGCCTGTGAGCGAACGCGTGAGCTGAAGGACGTGACTGATATTCAGACTAACTGACCAATCAGCAGCAACGGCTGTATTCTCGCGCAGGAATAGAGGCACTCACAGGGGGAGGAGTTGTTTTTTTGTTTGTTTGTTTGTTTTATTTTTTCTGTTTTTTAAACAAGAAATAATGAAAAAAATCCACAAAAATGTAAATGTACTTACAAAAGGCAGCTGTTGTGTCGAGTGTTGTGAGTTGGATGCAGAGCGATGATACAGTCGCTGGCATACCGCTTCTGAATGAATTCTCAGATTTCTTTTTGTTTGCCCAGTTTCATTTTATCGTTATATTAATATAGAAATCATAGGAACCATGTGTTATTGCTTCATTAGAGCTTCTAGGAAATAGCAAGACACTGAGATAGTAATGGATGCACAAGTAACACTTCACTGGGAAGCTGATTTTCAACTAATCTTTCCCTGCCAAAACCCGACGCCTCACAAACGTGTTATAAATAAGGGTTGATTTTACATCATATTCCTCCTTTTTCTTCATATTATAGAAGTGACTATTAGAAGAAGGCAGTCTGGTTAACTGCATGAAGAGTGTCAGTTCTTTATAAAAGAAAGGCCATGCTTCATGGAAAAAAAAAACAAAAAAAAACTGCAGCACTTGTACCCTGTCAATCATGTTTTAAACAAGAAAGGCTAATCAAACCCTGAGAGAAAGTTTATGGGATGGGAAGAGGGTAGTTTTTAAATTTTCTCTCTTTTTTTTTTTTTTTTTTTGGACATCAATCATGTTTTGCAATGGCTGGTTAAGTTCTGAACCTAAATGTCTTTCTCTCGTTCTTGCATTTTAAATGCAGAGATATGGAGAGGAATGTCTGAACGCTGAGTAATGTGATTAACCTCGCCATCTGTTTCAGCGGTGCTGGATAGCAGCCTAATACAGTAATATAGTAGGAAATGTTTTCTCTGTTATACTTTCTTTTTAGGTGTGGGGGGGGTTAAGCACAAATGGATTTGTGAATGAACGCTGAAAGCACAGTCTAAATAAGTGTGTGAAAAGAGAACAAAAAAATAGAAATGAAATTCCAAAGCAGTGCGTTCTAACACATTTTCTTCCTCTTCCTTATTTTTTTTTTTCCTATTTATCTATCTAGTTTTTTTCTATGAAGTGAAATTGAAAACAGTGGCCTTGTGTTTCCTGAACACATCAGAGCCAACAGTGTTTGGAAATGTAGCCATTCAGTTTTTTTCTCCTTGACATGGTGATGGAGAGCAAATAGGGAAGTCGATGTGAACAGAAGACACAATATGCGTGCTATATTTACTAGACTTCCTATCATATGACAGCTGCGACAGTTCACACAGGACATTTTTCACGTTGACTCAATCCAAATCTTGACGCAAAGAGAGACGCACACTTTCTGGATATTCAGAGTTCAGTGGAGGGAAAACAAAGATATGTTCAGAATCCCTGTTTAACCTTTGTTTACATTTAAAATATCATTGCAATGATAAAATGTCTGGATTTTACAGGGTTGCCATCTTGTATGGAGCCATATAAATGGCTTAAACTATAAAAAAATGAGCATAGGAAATTAATTAGAATGTGTCAAATAGTCACACAATTTGCAAATTTTGGTATTTATTTATGCACTTGGGAGATCGCAAAGGAATAACAGACATTTTTTCAGCCACCCGAATAAAGTCTTTATGATAGATTAACATCCATCAAGTGCGTTTTTATATCATAGGTGGAAGATCGTTGAGATATCAGGGCCTCCCCCACTTTTCAAAGTCACACATGAAGTCACACATTTCTGTTTCATGTCCGTTTTGTCTTCTTTTAGACCGTAGCGCAGTTTGCAGACTCACAGCGGATGTGAGGTATATCCTTCCTCATTTCATTCCTTTGAGTGACTTTTTATTCCCCTCTCCTGTAAAGCCATGAGGTACTGACACGAGACAGTACGCATAAAGATGTAACCTTGATGAGTGTGATTGTAGCGAGGCACTCAGTTGATTTACAGAAATACATGTATAGAGACGTATGGAGACGATGCCTGACCACAGGCTAATCTCATCTATTTTATTTAAATGCATAATAATGGCCAATGATGTACAAGTGGAGGCCATTACGAGGAGTCGTTAACTCCTCTCACATGAAGCAGTGCTTTTATGGTAGTGGAAACGTTTAACTGGTAATACCTTATAGACATCGCCCATTTATTTTTCCTTCTACAGGAAGCCTTCTGGCTAAGAAGGATTGGTAGTCATTGAAGTGTTCATTTCAGGGAAGAGCGCGATTCAATTTCTACATCCTTGCTGATACTTTCCCTGCTGATGAAGGTCAAATCATCAAACATGAGAAGAGAGAGCTCAATATGCTCTTCATTTCTTGTTCAACTTTGAATCCACAGAGTCATCGATTTATTATTATTTTTTTTAATTTTTTTTAATTTTTTTTTTTTTTTTAGAACCACATTGTAGCGTTTACTCGTGTTTAAAAAAGCATGCAACCGAGAGTTACACACGAGTCATTTTTATGAAGTGTGCTTTAGGATAGTGAGTGTTTCATTATACGGTATCTTAAAGATGTTAGAAAACTTCCCTTTCTCTAGCTGACTGTAGATCGATTTAGATTTTAACAATCACCAGAGAAAAATAACATTTTTTTTAAGTTTCTACTAGTATCTACTTTTACTTTTTTTTCCTTTCATCGAAGGTCAGTGTACAGAAGTGGTGCTTGACAGTCCTCATCCTTTAGCCTCCTCTCCACCTCGACCCTAGCCAGTGGGGAAGAGGACACAGAGAAACTAGAGCACTTGCGCTCTAGAGAAAAGGGCTATGAAATTATCTCAAAAAAGAAAGAAAGAATCGAAGGCATTCCTAGGTGCGTTCGCACATGGTTACCTGCTTGAGGTCCGATCACTGAGGTCTCAAGCATCTTCAGATCCCACTAGCTTGCTCTGTTCCAGCAGATCACATGTATTGAGTGCTCACCTCGACTGGAGAAAAAGAAAGAAAAAAAAAAGATCCAGGATGTGTGATGCGTGTGACTTGCTGGAACAGAGATCTTAACCAGCGGACTATGACGCACCTGACCTACATGTGGTAGACGTCGTCGTTCCTGGTCTGACTAATCTGAGAGGGGAGGCTTGAGGATTACAGTGTTGAGTATGCAAGCACAGCATGGAATGCGTACACATGAAATGTATCGTGACAAACTGGCGTGAGATCAAAAAAACAAGCAACAAAAAAAGGATCACTTGAATTGCAGTGGTCGTGGCTCTACGTTAAATTAATGTGTAAATATCAACAGCGCTGTGTGAGAGAAAAACAGCAGCAGTCTGCCACAGAATGGGCAGTGCCTTCATTTTGGGAATCTGACCAAGGTGGCCTTTGATTAAAAAAAAAAAGAAGAAGAAAAAGAAAAAAAAAAGGAGATGCCTTTATCCCAACTTGGCAAA
>CM040461.1:3840451-3883355 GCA_022758105.1 Pangasianodon gigas | reverse complement strand
AAAAAAAAAAAAAAAAAAAAAAAAAAAAAAAAAAAAAAAAAAAAAAAAAAAAAAAAAAAAAAAAAAAAAAAAAAAAAAAAAAAAAAAAAAGGACAAAAAAACCAACAAAAAGGAATCAAAAACAAATAATAAAAAAAAAACCTTCAGTTAAGTTGGACAAGAATAGTTTTTACGTTCTTCAGATTTTTTTTTTAATTCCAGTTGATTTCTCAGATCTGAGATGACGGTTACGCATGGGCTCCTAAAGCTGTTCCTCCTTAAGATGTCCCCAATGCCGTGGCAGACCTATTCCAACTAAATTATTATTTGTGGATTTTAGTGTTTTTTTTCTATTTTTTAAAAGAAGCCAATGTTAGGAGTAGACTATTTTACCTTAAGAGCAATAGTTATATTTAGTAGATCTTATTTGCTTTTATTTTTATTTTTTTTTCCATTTCTTGTGTCTTTAGATTGTGTACGATGTTATATATTTGAAGAAAAAAAAAAAAAAAACAAGGTTAAAGCTGAATTATAAGGAATGCCTGAAATACAAATTCAATTATAGCACTCGAGATAATACAAGAAAGGAGAATGAAGGTCAAATAAAACCACACATTCAGCTTCAAGTCTTCATCGGTAGAACATTCATGGTCTATTTAACATAGTCTTGTGCCTTGAAGTTTCAGTAATAGAACTTTATACGGTAGTTGTATTTTTATTCTGAGTCCTGTGTTTGCCTCTTGTTGGTATTCAGTGCTTTGGCTGTGTTGAGGATTTATAGAGACTGATGATATGTTTGTCTTGTTTTATTTTCGTACAGGAAAAACCACATTTGGAATAAATTAGGACAAATGTACCTGGGCAATATTGACTGTGTAGAAGGTAATAGGATACTGGTATTATTATTATTATTTTTCATCCCTGCTATGTTGAATGTGTCTCCTGTTGGATGAAGTGTATTTGTTGGGAAATGTTCTCCATTTTAACATTTTAACGTGGCAAGTTATTCGTCATTATATATATAAATATATATATATATATATTTACGCCTGCCTCAAACGGTATCTTCCAAGCACCATTTTGCATTTTATGAAAGGAATTGTTCAACCATGACTGATGTGACGATGAATTTAAGACCTGCACTTTATAAAGTATGTTTCCTGGCAGGACGCCCATTAACGTTTTTTTGTATGTATTTTTTACCGTTGTCCGAAGTTGCTGTTTTATTTTCCTATGTTCTGATTTAGTTTGAAATAAAAGGGATGGGTAGTACTATGTATCTAAAAGGTATATTATTTTAACCAAACAGTCCTACAGCCTAGGTGTCAGTGGTTCCTCACCATTTGCCAAGCTAAGTCCTTGCCTTCCTGAAAGTGAAAACAAAAGTATAGTTTGTGTCTACTTTTATAGTACTGTGTTACTGTATTATTTGTTTGCCGTATGTAACAGATACACAACAGTAAACAACATTTACCTTCTGCTTGTCTAAAATATTTATTTCACTCCCGGTCTAGATTTGCACTGAGGACTTGAAGGTCTTAACAACATTTTTAAAAGAAGGGCATGATAGAGAGGATGGTTTGCTACATTTTTATTTTCTAAAATGTGCAAAGTCATTCACCCGGACGATTTTCCTTCATGCCCACAAGTTTAGGCGTAGAGTGATTGAAAATAAGATCATACAGTGGTGTCCAAAGGTCTGAGAGCACTCGTGAAAATGCTTCTGTTTCGAATCATTTTTTAACATACAGAAATTTACATTACAAATCATGTCATCAGCAACAAAGTGAGTGAAACGTAGAATCTTAGAAATATGTGTAAGTATTTGGTATTTGCTCTTTTGCTTTAATGACAGCGTGCACTCGAGCTGGAGTGGTCTCCACAAGTCTCAGAGAAAAGACTCAAGAAAAATCTGACCATTTGTACAAAGGAGATAACATGGTTAGTATCACAAATTTGCTTACATTTAAACAGTGATCTAGAAAAACCTAGAGAATGTCCTCTCTTTGTTTTACATTTTTCAAAAATCTGAAATTTTCTGTGTATTTCCAATTTTAAATGGGGAAAAAAAAAACTTTTTTGGTCCCTACTGTATGAGTAAAGATTTTCACCAGCTTTACTCCATGTCTCCATGATACTGAATTTTTTTTTTCTTTTTAAACATTTAAAGCTGTATAAAGTACTTACCTCTTTTAATGAACTCAATTCAAATTACTCAAGGCATTTAAATCAAATGCTGTCCCTCGGGAGAGTCAGACATCTCAATACTGACGTGACCTGAAATCGTTCAAGAAGAAATGATCAATGGTTTCTAACAGTCTGCTGTCACACTGCAGTCATTTCTGAGGTATTGTACATTTTTGTTTAAACAGCTAACTGTAAATAAGTTCAAATCTGAGACTTCGATTATTGATTCCTACCTCTAATCGTGTCACACTTGCAAACTCAAAGATTCAAAGTGTTTATTGTCATGTGCACAGTGAGGAAAACCAAGTTTCCCTGTACAGTGAAATTCTTTCTTTGCTGTCCACAATTGTGTAACAATGTACATGACTCAAATCATTAGACACATATTACTAAGGTGAAACTTAGAGTTAGTGTTTGTTATGACAAATTGAATTATTTTTTCCAATTTCCCATATTTATTCAAATTCATACAAATATCTCATAATGCAGATCCACTATTAAGCAGGTTTTATATAATACTATAAGACCAGGTTCTCAGAGTGGGGCCTGTGATTTTTACCTTTTATTGCAGTGGTGGAAATCATAAGCCATCATTAACAAAGTTATTATATTTAAAATATAAATGTGTGTTCTGTGAGTGGAACATTCAGAAATATAACTAATAAATAGCCAAAATATCAATATACTTGTTTAAATAATGAGCCTAATATTTGCATGTTTATGAAATAAATCTGAGGGGGGTCCTTGGGATTTTTATTTCTTTATTTATTTGTTTATTTAAACAGTTAAAGGAGTCCCTGGCTGCAAGACATTTCAGAACCCCTTCTATAAGATAAAACAACATTTAGGTCATGGCAAAACACCAAGAAACTCAGTGAAGTACCACAGACCACAAGCTGCATCCAGCGTTCTACATTTTTGACGTTGTGGAAATTTTCATAAAGCTGAAATCTGGGCAAGAGGTTGCTGTAGTAGAAGGTAGGATTGAAAAATCACATCAGAAACGAAAAACACAAAAACTCATTTGATCAGTTCTGATGGGAGCACCTGAATGTGTGTTTACAGCATGCTGCAAATTATATTTATTTTTATATGTTAATTAAAAGATAATTTAAGATGACTTCCATGCTCTATTCCATCTGCATCTTCATTTTCTTCAGAAAAACAGCACAAGCAGCAAAAAAGATAATTGAACTTGTAAAGTAAACTAGGACCTTCCCTGCTTCTCATCTGACATGTCTACAACTTTTAGTTTAATTCCATCAATTTAATTCCATTTTGTTAATTGATATGATGGACAGGTGATATCAAAATATAACAAGAATGACCACAGCTTTCTCCAACCTCTCTCATAAAAAACTTGCAGTATTTATTGTTAAGTACCTTAAATATTGTTTGATGAATTTATGGTGGATAAATGAGGATTCAGTTTAATCCCAGTCTAGCACATCGGACTCAGGGAATGATTGTTCTGATGGTTATCTGAACATACAGTTCATCAGCCTTTAAGCTGCAGTTCAGATTATTAAATAAAACCTAAATGCATGCTGAATGATCTGTATATTGAATTGTGTTAACTTTATGTTCATTGTGCTCAGAAGCTGTAAGCTAGTTTGCTCAGTAGTCTACATTTACTGTAGATCTAGTGATTATATTATGCTTCTTCTCAATGCACTTTACGCATTTGTGTTACTGTAGGGCCTGGTATAGATTCATCAGGATGTAGGATTTCTTCTATGCTCGTTGTCTTAAAGGAGTAGCTCGCTCTAAAACGCCCATGTACGCCAGGTTTTAAGTAAACAATAAACGTAACTGTTTGCAGTTTGTATCCTGCTGCAGGCCCGCAGTCCAGCGATGTGAAGCCCCAGATGGGGCAGAAGAAGCCAATACTTGGCCAGGATTAAATCTGCCATTTAAACCAAAAGCCTGGTGGTTAAAATGTGGACTGAAATCCTGCTTTGGCAGAAATAAATTGCTCTTTTAAAATGAACGTATTTTATTTCGTAAATTAACTATAAAATAAAAATTTAATTCACGAACGCACACAAATTATTATTATTATTATTATTTTTTTACCAAAGTGCTACTTTTTTAAAGTGTTCAGTTTGAAGCATAACTACTGTATATAATGACAGCATTTCTTTCACTAAATGGCACTCAATTTTCATTAGTTCCAGCTAGGACTGTGTGATATAAATTTTTTCCCTGCTCGCAGTTTACCATTTAAAAAAAATCATGATAAACTGTGTTTATCAAAAGACTGCTCTTTTGGTGTATTTTTGATAACTTTATGTATAAAGTTATAGATAGTAAACGTCACTGGATATTGAAGTATTATAATATTGTGATGAGGTGATAAAATTGTTCTATTGCAAAAACCTATTTCCAGCTGTAATTCAAATGATATGTTTATATTAATGCGCTCGTTCTAATGTTAGTTTTTTCTAGAGTAACAACTCATTCACAGAGCAGGCACTGTATATAATCTAAACAAATAATAAACAGATTAAAAATGTGTTGTTATTTAACAAAAAATATATAATCATTGAAATGGTGAAGCCTTTTTTTTAAGGAGTCTCCAGTGTCAGCAATGAGGGAATAATCGTTTATAGCTGCTATAGCGTAAGTAATAAATTTTTCATTTATTAATGATGGACACATTGCTCTTTTTAACTGTTCATAGTTACGTTTAGTGTTACAGGATGTCCACCAGACTCGAGTCTTCAGGACAATGAAGTTTTCGCTTTGCGGTTTCTCAGTGACAAGCTGCATTTTTGTATTATTAACTTCAAGAGAGAAAAAAAGAGAGACTAGTGAGAGAACGACTAGCTGCTATAATATCTTACTCGAACACTGACACTAGAGACTACTTCTATGGAAGATAAACAAATGTCTAACAGAAAACCTCATATAGAGTGAATGATTATATGCTTTTCTTTTTGTATAACAGCACATTTTTCATCTGTTTAATATTAGGCTGAGATTATGTGAAGCGTCTGCCAGACAAGTCCCTATGAATCAGTAGTTTTAGAATGATTAACCTATTATTTATGTTACAGTTGAAAATATTCAGGTCCATGCTGTAATAGAAAATTAATCAACACCTTCTGATTCGAGAATTCAAATGTGATGATAATTATACAGTGGTATAATCAACACAAAAATTATTTGACCATCATTCAGGTGTGATATCATAGCTAGCGCCACGAGTATGCTGCTTAAAATGATACAACAGTTAGTTCCAGTCCTCTAATTTGATTGGACAAATCCGGCGTTCCAGGAGCACTTATATTTAGTATAACAGCACTGGGATATTTCACTGTTTGTATCACTCTGCTTGTCTGTGTTCATTATAAAAAATTCCAATTCGAGCAATAATTCATTACATTAAAACTGTTACTACACTTATTATGGGCTGTCCGTCAGTCTGTGTGTTACATTGCAACTCGCATCACTCTCTCCAGCTGTGGGAATTATTTCTGCTGACTGAGCAAAAATGAACAAACTATATAGCCATATTGTGTCTGAAATGTCAGTCACTTCATATTAATTTCTTATTAATAAAAGAAATATCACACTCGCAGTCGTGCTGTTGTACTGAAGAATGGCACGGTGCTGATATTCAGTGTAACACTTTTGCTCGTGCGATATTGCTCAATTCCAGCACCCCAGTGTAAAATGCCTGTGCTGTGGATTATTTTCTTATAACAGCATGACATGGACTGTTTTATTGCTTATTTATTTTTTATGCAGGCTTGTCCGTCCATCCGTATGAGATTATCTTTAGTGCGATATCTCAAGAATGAATGGTTGAATGTTTGAAGGATTTATAGGGGATTATCAATGTAACCAATAGTTGAACTGATTAGATTTTGGAACTGATCCAAACAGGGCCAAGTTCACAGCATGGTCAAATGTCTGAAATAGTCTTCCTTCAATAGCTTCCTTTTTGTTTGTCAGAAAAAAGCTGTTACGTACGCATTCATGTTCAGGAACTCAAGACCCATTTTTGGCTAGCTACAGTTTTTGCCATTGGTCCATCCTTGTGTCCATCCTTGTGTCCGTCCATCCGTCCGTGTGTCCGTCTGTGTGTTGGAGTGAGCTTCGAGATTCTCTTTAGCGCAATATCTCAAGAACAGATGGTTGAAATAGTTTATCTTTAATAGCTTAATTCCTGTCTGAAGTATATTTTCAGGGCAGTTCTGACAACATTTAGTGACACAAAGGACTAGACCTTGGCATTGAGTTTGACTTATTTGTAATAGTGTTGCATTTTGATATGCAAATTTATAACTGTGATTCAGTGGTTATGCATATTAATTTGTGGCGTCATCAGGGGACTTCTGGAGATTTTTTTTTTTAAAGCATGCATTAGCTACTTTCCCCTGAAAAGAGCTGGCAGCACCGAGCTGATGACACTCTGGTTTTAACACTTACTGAAGAGTTATTTTTTTTAGACAGCAGTATTAGAATGTCATCACATTTCATATTAAAGAAACTTTAAAAGGTCTGGTTTGGTTAGTATTGCTGGATAGAACAGGCGTCTTGGACAAATCAGTTCTCACGAAAGGTGAAGTTGATGTCCTTTTTTTTTTTTTATAGTATGTGAAGAAAGGGGAAGTGCAAACAAGCTGGCTATATGCTGATCTATAGCTGAGAAAGAAATACTTGTCAAACATGACACGGGAACATGGATTCGAGGCCCAAAACCTTGTAAAAGCTGACATTTTTAGCCACTTAGTCACACAAGTAGGAGAAATCATCACTTCAGGCTCAGAGTCGATACTGGGCTTACTTAGTCATTTTTCCTTCAGCCTGTTGGAGTGTTTTTCCCCCCTACAGCCTTAAATGACAGTGTTAGTAAGGTAGTTAGCTCTGTTTAGGCACCGGGATCAGTTTTCTACAAGCTCTTCAACTCTTTCAGCTCGGGAATTTTGGTTAGACATGTCAAATTTGACTTTTAATAGCGAATATCTTTACAATTTACCCGCGGCTGCTGTTCATGAATTCACCCGTGTTATGGATTCACTCCCGGATTCAGACTGGCTGAGATTTGGTAAGATTTTTTTTGTTTTGTTTTAATTATTATTATTTATTTGGTTGTCTCAAATGGTTTACTTTCATATCCACATGATAGTCTAACTTTTATAATACTATCCCCCAAAAGAAAACATTGTGTAGTTGTTTAGTCACGTTAGTCAGGCGACTTCCTCAACTTGAGTGAAAGTTATCCATTTAACACACAGCTTGGTCGCTAGCTAGCATTATTAGCTGAGGTGTGTTTAGCATTTTAAAACCTTTCATTCTCTTTAATTCTGAGTCATTCTTGTTGTTAAATATAAACTATAATTTCCTTAGAGAACGAGTGAACATGTGAGTTAATAATTCGTGTCGAAAACGTCGTTAGCTAGATGTGCTAGCTAAATAAATATTTACCTGTTTTACTCAATGCTGTCAGCTCAGGGAAACGATTAGCTGACACGGTTAGCTATATTAGCTGTGAGAGCCAGCTACATTAACAAATTTGGAGAAAATTCGAGAAAAATTTCCTAGCTACGTTTAACAACTAGAAAAAAACACCATTAAGGATGTAGGTTCACTTCACTGAGTGAGTGACAGCATCCCAAATGACTCCATGCTGCCTATATAAGTGCACTAGACAGCCAGAGATGACCAGCTTTATCCCTGGTTTCTGAGAGGAAAATTTACCTACACTGAGTTCAGTGTTCAGTTAATGGTGCTGATAATCCCTTACATAACATTACTGGCCACTTTAATAGGAACCCCTGTACCCCTGCTCACTCATGCACTTGTGCAGCATAAAATGATGCATAAAATCACACAGATACGGGTGAAGCGCTTCAGATAAAGTTCACATCAAACATCAAATCAGAACATGGGGAAAAATGATCTCTGTGATTTTGATCATGGCATGGTGGTTGGTGTCAGATGTGTTGGTTTCAGTATTTCAGAAACTGCTGATCTGCTGTGATTTTCACACAAAGTGGTCTAGAGTACATGGAAAGGTGTGGGAGAAAAAAAAACATCCAGTGAGCGGGCGTCAGTTCTTTCAACGGAAACGCCTTGTTGATGAGAGAGTTCAGAGGAAAGTGGCTAGATGTGTTCAAGCAAATAGGATGTGTGCAGTAACTCACATAACCACTCTTTACAACCGTGGTGAGCAGAAAAGCGCCTCAAAACGCACAACATGCCAAACCTTGAGGTGGATGGGCTACAACAGCAGGGGAGCGCACATCGTGTTCCACTCCATTCAGCCAAGAACCGAAATCTGAGGCTGCAGTGTTTTTTTGTTTTTTTTTTCCCAACCTTCAACTGTCTGGTTTTTGTGAGCCTGTGACCACTGTAGCCTCGGATTCCTGTTTTAGGCTGACAGGAGTGAAACCTGATGTTGTCCTCTGCTGTTGTAGCACATCTGCACATGTGGGGGAAATTTTGAGATGCTTTTCTGCTCACCACGGTTGTAAAGAGTGGTTATTTGTATGTACACTGTTCCTGTTCTAAGGAGTTCAATCATTTATCTAAAGCCACTGGAAATGCCGCTTCTCTGACCCATCATCTATAATTTATTGTTCTGCCTTTTAAACTTGGCCAGTAGTTGGTCTTGTTTTAAATTCAGCAGAAACAAAAGTGAGAAAAGAGTGAGCACTTCATGAAATGTCTTTTCACCCAAGAAAAAGCCGAAACCTCTTATAACCCACAGGATATAACGGTATCTTTATCGACTTGTGAATCCGGACGGGATATATTTTACCTGGAAGTGTAGAAGGTAAAATATGGTGCATGCACAACCCTTTAAAAAATTATAGACTTGATGGATTTGGATGGGACTAAAATCCCAGAGATACTCTGGTAATAATCACATTACCCTACCTCCCTGCGTAAAACTAATCCAGTACGAATATGGCTTATGTGCCTAAATAAGTAGTTAAATACCAGTCATAACATACTTTCAGTTTTATTTAAGGCTTTATTTATTAAATAGTCTCAGTCTTCAAGGAAATTGTTAGGAGTCAATGAGCTCAGGAAGCCAGCTTTTTAGACAAGCGCTAAAAGAGAAAATATCGACATTTTAAGTGGTAAGTGTTTGGTGAGTGTTTGCCAAATTCATTCATTCATCATCAGTAAGTGCTTTATCCTGGTCAGGGTCACTGTGGATCCGGAGTCTGTCCTGGGAACACTGGGCATGTGGTGGAAATACACCCTGGATGAAAACCAGTTCATCAAATAGCATCACGAACACACATCGTATCTTTGTTCGTGGGTGACACGATGGCGCACCGGGTAGCCATGTCGCCTCAGAGCTCCAGGGTCCCGGGTTCTTCCCTGAGCTCGGCTTACTGTCTTTGTTGAGTTTCTTATGTTCTCCCTGTGTCTGTGTGGATTTCCTTCAGGTTCTCCGGTTTCCTTCCACCTCCCAAAAACATTCCAGTAGGTGGACTGGCAATGCTAAAGTGCCCTTAGTGCCCTTAGTGTGTGAATGTGTGTGTATGGTTTCCGGGGTGTTTTCCCTCCTCATGCCCAGTGTTCCTAGGATAGGCTCTGGATCCATCACATCACTGACCAGAATAAAACACTTACTGAAGATGAATGAATAAATACTACTTTGTTTAGATGTTACAGTTCCTTATCTATATGTATAATATATGTATATTATAATAATCTGTTTAATATGCTAATTTCTCTGCACATCATTATTCGGTCAGACTGGGACTTTAAAGGATTCAACCAATATTTTTAATTAAGTTTGACATTCATTTGAAACGAAATCTCCTGACAAGTTGCCTCATATTTGCCTCATAGTGCCAGTTTTCAGTAACATAGAGACAGTACCATCTGTGAAACTGAGACATTGACTCAACAGTGACTTGAAGACAGATTGTGGTATCTACTTAAGTGTGTAAAATATATATATATATATATAAAAACACACACACAGTATTGACAGTGTTAAAAAAAAATCTATTTCTCTGGAGTTAGACTATGAGGAGTTTAAAAAAAAAAAAAAAGGAAAAGTCATGAGTAGGTCAGCACTCTTCCCTGAAGGAATGATTCATTATGATATTTTAGCAACATTTCCTGAGTCAAGAAAGTGAATCTTATTGTTTTTAACAATCCAGCTTCCCGAGTAATATGTGACCAGACAGAGCTTCGCCTTGTGGAGAAGAGCAGCAGACGGACGGAAACACTAATGCACAAGTGGGGGTGCAGGAACGGGACAGTCGGGGATCTCATAACCATCCTGCAAGATTTGGAGCTATTGAGACCTCGAGATATCATTCTAAAATGTGAGTAGGGTGGCACAGTGGTGTAGCGGGTAGCGGTGCTGCCTCACAGCTCCATTTGATTCTGATGTTGGAATGATGTCTGTTTGAAGTTCCACATGTTCTCCATATGTCCGTGTGGGTTTTCTCTGGGTTCTCTGGTTTCTCTGGTTTCCTTCCACCATGTACTGCTGTGACTAAACAGTTTCCTTTAGGGATCATTAAAGAACTATCTATCTATCTATCTATCTATCTACCTATCTATCTAAGTGGTCCTAAGTGTGTGTGTATCCAGGGTGTATTCCCACTTAGTGCCGAGTGTTCCCAGGATAGGCTCCAGATCCACCTCAAACCCTAACCAAGGATAAAGTGCATACTGGATAGGAATTTATTTATTTATTTGTTTATTTATTTATTTATTTTCACTTTTTACAGCCTCAGAACCACAGCTAATGAAACACTGTTGACCAAAATGTCCTGTTTCTCTGGAAACTTTCACTACGTCCCTATATATAATTCATATATTGCATCCAGAAGAAATGAGTCATTAATAAATATTTGCTGGCAGGTACCTCAGACTCGAACTCTTTGCACCAGCTTTGCAGTTTTAGACTGGTCTCGGACTACGTTAGCCATCAGAGGAATTTAAAAAAAAAAAAAAAAAGAAAAAAAAAAAAGGAAATTTATTTGGAAATGAATATACTTGTAGATTGAACAGGTGTTTCGAAAAGACTTTGACACTTTGTCTTTTGCTCTTGCTAGCTCATTATTCTTTTCAACTCCCATCATTTCAGCTGTCCTTGAAGTTAACACTTCCTTGTCTGATTTTATTCAATTGTCTGATTTTATTCTGTTGCTTTTATTATGTCTAATATGATCTAAGATGATCATCGCTAGGAATGTTTTTGGTTGATTGGTGCAGCTGCCATCGCTAGTTTGAGTCCTGACGAGCTGTAGTCGTACCTGGTTGGGAGTCTGAGAGCGTAACTGGCTCTACGCTCTGACTGGGAAAGATGGCTGCCCTCTCTCCATTGATTAGTGCAATAACTGCCATTCACAGACATATGTATGGGCACGTAAACAGAATAGGGCAAATCACTGATGTCGGAGCTGTGCATTATGATTGGTTAGAAGGATTTAATTTAATTTTGTTACTTTACCAGATTATAAATAATTTGCATAAAATTGAAAAATAAAAAAAAATCTTGCTTTCTAGCAGTTTTCTGATACATTTCTATCTCTCTCTCTCTCTCTCTGTAAAGGGCGGCGTATTCCACAGCTGAGCTCTGTCTCAACCTCCTCCAGCTCCCTGCTATCACCGAGCCTCACCCGCCACAGCTCACCCCCCTCATCGATCTTTACCCCCTCTAAAGATGTCACCCGGGCCCTCCCCATTCTAGGTAACCCCTTACTCATCTGCTTCATATGTCATGCACAAAGCGCTGGGCATTTTGTTGATGCAACATTGATCTCGTGATAAATTATGTCGCAATACACTTTTCTGTTATATGGGTCCCTGGAGGAGTAGTGGTTAGGCCACAGCACTCTGACCACTGCAGCCCGGGTTCGATTCCCAGCCAGGGAACCGTGCAACAGTGCGCTCTCATTGCCGGTCCCAAGCCCGGATAAAACTGGGGAGGGTTGCATCAGGAAGGGCATTCAGCTTAAAAACTGTGCCAAATCAAATACGCTGACCAGTGATCTGCTGTGGCGACCCCTAATGGGAGCAGCTGAAAGAGGAACAACAACATCACTTTTCTGTTATATCATCTAATTAGAACATATTCTTTTATATAACAGTTTCAAACTCATCACAGACAGCTGGTTCACTTTTAACATTTTGGACTGAATTTTTAAAAATTGTAATATGTTTTTCAAAAATTTTATTACAGACTTTTTTTTTAAAAACTTTTTCAGTGTTAATTATTTTTTTGGAGACGTTAAATACAACTATCTTTGAACGAACTATTTAAGTTTTTTTAAATGGCTGCCAAACCTGTCGTATATATCATACATAGAGTATTGTGATTTTTTTTCATATCACCCATCCCTACATGCACATTAGTAAGTAGGGTTTTTTTAGAGGTGATACACATATTGTAAAAAAAAAATATATATATATATGTATATATGTATATATGTATTTTTTTACAATGTGTGTATCACCTCTGAAAACCCCTACTGGTGTATTCTAGTTTAGTCTTTGTCCCATTTTAGCTTCTATTGCTTTCTATGTATTCTATTGTGCAAGGAAATATTAGACTTCATTGCAGTTAAAGTCATTATGTAACTATATTTTGGCTATTTGGCTTATTTTTGGTTAAAAAGGCAAGCTAACGGGTGCTGTTTTTTCTTTGCTTTATTATTCATAGCAAAAAAAACCAACACGTTTGAGTCCAAAAAACACAATGCAAGCACTGTTCTTCGCTTGTGCATAAACAGTAGTTACAGGGTGTTCAGTCCGGATATAACAATAGCTACATTTCCTATGACCACAATTTACAACATGAATAATTTCCTCCATTATAATGCCACCTGTTTGTTTGGTGCTCGAGAGATTTTTTTTTTAATAGTCCACTACAGTATTCTGGTTTTGTTTGTGTCCTTAGAGAGCAAGAAGCTGCTACCCAAACCTGGACCTCCACCCCCGGATCGGAACAGAACATGTCCCTGTCCACCATCAACAGTTTTAAAAGAAGGAGAGAAAGAAGAGGTAAATATATTCAGTTTGCCCTAACACTAGGCATGTGCCACTAATCAATCATAATATGACACGTTATGATATTTAGTATGCTCGCTATTGTTATTGCGAAGGCTCCAACATCATCACACCCTCGTGTCCTATTTAGACAGCAGCGCAAATGCAGCTGCTTCTTAATGGCTTTTATTTTGAACACACATGTTTTTGGAGAAGACAATCCCATAATTCTCTTATCCGTTAAAAACTTGCCACAGAATGATGATTTAGGAATAATTTAATAATTAAGTTAATTTAATATACAATATTGTAATAAAAGTGTTTCACAGTTGTCCTGGTTATTAAAAAAAAAAAAAAAAGTGGCGCAACAGAAAAGCGCTCACCCTATCGTCCGGAGACTGTGAGTTTGTGTCTCGACGATGCCACATCCCTGGCTGAGAGTCCACGAGAGCAGAATTGGCCGTGCTCTCTGGGTGGCATTACTCTCTCTCCCCCTGCCAATCACAGCGACGCCAATCATGGGCGTCTGTGAGTTCATGCATGCGGAAGAGGGTGGATAGTGCTTTCCTCCGAGTGTGTTTCGCCGCCCCCGATGTAGCATGAGTAGCAGTTTGAAAAGATGCAGCTGACTGGATTCACATGACTAGCCACTTGTGATAGCCTTCACCCTCCCTGATTGCTAGCTGTCATATGATAAGGGCATTGCCCAACAAAATCACCCACGGAGTTTGAATTTAGTTCTTGCTGTATTCAACTTTAATTATCTGGTGTTACTTTGTTCTCCTTTGTTATATAATTTAGCAATTTATTATAATTCTATTTACAGCATTCTTGCGATAGCTGTACAGCTCAGTCACCTCTGTTCACGGGCGTCATGTGCTGGCCATTTGAAGAAGTGCAGCGAGGTACGGACAATTTCTCCGCAGCCAGGCAGATCGGAGAGGGAGGCTTCGGCCACGTGTACCGCGCCTCTATGAGGAACACTGACTTTGCAGTGAAGAGGCTCAAAGAGGCAAGTGGATGGAGAAATGAATGAATACATAAATAAGAAATAAAACTTGGAGGTGTGCTGTTATAGGAAAATAATCAACCACAAGATGTTATGATGCAGCTCAACATGAAACAGCGTTATTGTTACCACTACAAAGTTGCTTATTTTTCTGTAACAACATGTGGAAATGTTTTCTTCCTTTTATGCCACAGCAGTGTTTGCCAAAGCTACAATTACTTTTTATCCATTTATAGTTACATTCAGTTGTGGAACATTCTTGAAAGAAGTTAGCTCATTTTTTTCCCCCTGAAGTTAATAAGACAAAAAAAAAAAAAGCAGCTTTTCACGTTACTGAGAACGCACAAAGTCCTGAAGACTTTTCTGTGTCAGAGAACTTAGTTACAGCTTTATCTCTAAGTGTTACAAAGCTCTGACGCTGGAGACTCCTTCCATAAAGAGACGTCTCCTCACAGAGACCTTTTTTTTAAAATCCATTTGTAGTACAAGTCCCTGTTTACAATAAGCCATTGCTCTAGAAGTGTAGTATTAGAATGTATTAGAAGCCATAAGTACTGTCAGTGCTGCTGTTATAGAAAATTAATCAACACCTTCTGACCAATCAGAATCAAGAATTCAACAACAGCTCTCTTTTGTGGGCTTCGTATCATTTTTGTGGGCTTTTTGTTTTTAGCTGTGTGTTGTCTGGACGGTGCCACGTGTCTTGTCCATTAATGAGAAGCTCTTAATGTCTTAAGCAGGATTCCCATATGGGTTGGAGTGTGGTGAAGGAAAGTTTTAGGACTGAGGTGGAAAGACTCTCACAGTAAGAAGCCTTCTCTTTCCATGCTTGCTTTGGCAGCTGCTTCATTCATCTGGCACTTTCTTTTCTCATCCTTTCACACTCTTTTAGGTGGCACTGGCCATGGATTTAAAGAAAAAAAAAGACTTTATATGTATACGTTATATTACAAACACACACTGAGAGAAGGACTTTCCCATCTGAAATTTTCATTGCCCACTGTACAGGCCACATGAGGGCCAGACCCAGAAAAAAACAAAAGTCTTCTACCTCTCCATCTCCCCTTGTTGTGGTCAGTTACCTTATATTTGACTCTCAGTTTGGGTCGTTGGGGCTTTCACACTTTGCAACCTTTTTTCTTGCTTTGCACTTTCAGTCTATTTGGTTACTGCCTGTCTCTCAACATGAAAGCTTCACCAAGGCCTGTTTTATTTCCTAGATATCGACACCCAAACATAATGGACTTGGTTGGTTACAGTGTAGGAGGTGGAACATACTGTCTTATTTACGTGTACATGCCCAGCGGTTCTCTGGAGGACCGGCTACGCTGTGAGGTAAACCACTGTCTTGAGTGAAAATTGCCTTTCCTGCTAATATGCACTTATTTACAAATTAGATTTGATTGTGGTTAAAGAAATAGTTCTAGCTTTAACCAAAATGTAGCTGATCAATCAACGTGGACAAATCAATAGCCCGGCCTCATGAGACAAGAAGATTACATGTCCGGGCTTATTCAGAAAAAAAAACTTGCTCACTTTTGACTTTGACAAAACAAAAGTTTTCACTTCACGGTGGTGCGACACTCATCGGTGCTCTAACTCTAACACATGCTACTCGTTCTGAATCCCACCACTTGCTGCACCACACACATATCGGCATATACTACTCAGATTCATTAGCTTGAATGGCTAATTACGACGTTTTCAGAATCAGGAATATGGAGTTATGTGGAAACACTGAAACGACTGAGCAAAATAAACTGCAGAGTAAAACTGTTACATAACTCTCCTCCTACCACAGCATGCGCTCACCTCACGGATAAATATATCGGGAAAAAAAAACATATGAATTGAATATTTTTTACGTGCTAAGTGAAGAGAACTGCAACACTGCAACTCATTGCCAAACACTGATTAGCAATTTTTGTTGAGGACACAAACACAGTGTGCTCCCAGAATGTGACGTTTTCTTAGAAAGGGATAATGACTGAGTCGTTCTCTACACAGGAATGTATATACTCATGTGTGTCTGTATTAATGCACTTAACTAGCTAACTAGCTCACCGTACTTTATTACATTACATTAGCTACCACTTAGCTACCACGCCTAGTGAGTTTCTGGGCAACTAAAACATCGGACCGGGCAGCATGCTTTCTCAGAGGGGATAGCTTCCGAGGATTTATTCAGTACCGAAACATGTTTGGTGTTTGACTTTTGTTTCTGTAGTTTTGCACTGGAACTTCCATGCTAATGAAATGAATGGAAGTTTTTGTCTGTAGATCTCTGCCTTAAGCCAGATCAAGTTCTTCACCTGATGTCACGCAGGCTTACTCACACTGGAGCTTCCAAAGCTGAAAGTTCAGCTATTTAGAAAATTGCAGAGTGACATCAAGGACTTTTTTTTTAACCTCCCAACCAATCAGGTTGTGGGGCAAACGAGGAAAAACAAGCATGGCTGAGGAAATTTAGCCTAATTAATGTGTGAATAGGAGGAAATTCACAAAAGATTGCATCAGAAATATTTCTTTACCAATGTTCCAATGTTGCAATGTAACTAAAAATAACAGCTTGGTTATTTTTGGGAAGTTCACTGGTAGGCGATGTGATGTCTCACTTTGACTGTGGCTGCATACAGTCACGTCACACAAGAAGCTCAAATTCTCTTGATTTTCTGCCTCCAAAGCTACAGCGAAAGCAAACCACCTCCTCATCACCAATCTTTATTTCATCTCTATTATTGATAATAACAAAATCGACACTAGAGACCAAGTTAGGCTAGATAGTAGGCTTAAAAAAAAAAAAAAAAGTGTGAAAGCAGCCTTATTGTAATCACTAAGATTGTAACACTGTGGGTCAGTCTTCTGTATCTCCTGTGAAAAACTAAAGATGAAAACATCATGCACCAAACATGTTTTGGCTAATAAATTACATTTGGCGATTAAAAATTTATTGATTTATGCATTTTAGGCAGGACTGTATCTACATATACACAGAAGGCATGTCTGAATTCTTTAAACAGCTCTGGAAAGTCATCACTCTGCACGGTTTAGTTGTTGGCTCACTTTTTTTGATTTATCTTAATGAGGGTTAATTATTAGGCACCTTCCTCAGTTGATGTTATGGGTTTGCTCGTGTCTTTCAGAATGGCTCTGCCCTCTCCTGGTCACAGCGTGTAAAAGTGGTGTTGGGTTCGGCGAAAGCTATTCAGTACCTTCATTCCTGCTCTCCTGCACTCATCCACGGAGATGTCAAAAGGTACAGCCAGTTTGTTTTAGTGTCTTAATTTAATGTTCAGGCAGTTTAGTATCATTTTTAACACAGTGCAGGAAATGAAACTTTTCTCTTCATACACTATTATTCTGTTTCTACTCCTTAATGTTTTCTTTTTTTAATTTGTGGTACTTTTTTTTTTACATGTTTTATAAAGTGACCTTGGGTGTTAGAAAGGCACAATATAAGTTGAAGAAACAAATAAACAAATGAATAAATAAATAAGTAAATTAATGAATGAATAAGCAGATAGACAGATAGATAGATAGATAGATAGATAGATTATTGTTCTTTGCAATGTGAAATTTTATGCATTACAATTATGCACACATTATATACTTTATAACCAAACTAAATGGCTTTGGAAGTGAGAAAACAAGGAACAGGTGCACACAATGATGGAAACAACTCAGTGATGAGATGGGGGTGGAGACTAAACAACAGAACAGGAAGTACTGACTTGACATTTGTTGCCGTGACATCATAAATGTGTAATAAAAAAATTAAAAATTGCAACTGTTATCCCTCCTCGCCCAGCTCCAACATTCTCTTAGGGGAACATCTGGACCCGAAGCTGGGTGACTTTGGTCTGGCGCGGTTGTGTCGTAACCCCAGCAGAACTCCAGGGAAGACGAGCACCGTGGCTCAAACCTCTACAGTGCGCGGCACCCTGGCGTACCTGCCCGACGAGTACCTGAAAGATGGCCAGCTGGGCACGGAGATCGACATTTACAGCTTTGGAGTGGTACGAGCCGCCATGTCTGAGATTAGCGCTCACAAATCTTTAGTAGCTTATAATAAAATGCTGGTATGATAAGACTGCATGCACATTTTTTTGCACAGTTTCTAAGAAGGCCTCTGTTAAAGACACAGTGTAATTTGTTATTGTGATTATCAAACGCTTAAAAAAAGGAATACATGGGGGAAAAAAAACTAAGTACATTTTATTGGTCCAGAATTGTAGATACATTTAATATATAAGTAGGTAAAATGTTAATCTGTTCCTTTCAGGTGTTGCTGGAGGTACTGACAGGCCGAAGAGCTTTAGAAACCAGCAGCCAGTCAAAGAATGTTTACCTGGTGAGACGCTAAGCTTTACATTCACAACATACTCCAACATACTCACTCACAGGACAAAACCCAAAGAAAATATCTTTTGTGCAGAAAGACTTGGTGTCAGAACTGGAGGACGATGGGAAAAGTTACAGCAGAAAGAAGGACACTCGAGAGCTCTCCAATTCACAGGCAGCGGAGAACATCTGGAAGAAGCATCTGGATCCTTGGCTGATGTCGGAAGGAACGTCTGGCCCTCACGGGTCAAAAGAAATCGCTCAGCTGGCGTGTCGCTGCTTAGACCGCCGGAGAAAGAAAAGGCCTCCGATGACTGAGGTGGGACAGAACGGCCATTTTATCGCACTGGCTGTGGTGTTTGTTTTGCTGATTTCATTTTTAAGTCAGAATTTCATTTGTATGCAAGAAAACAGTCACATTTACAACCATAAAACGCATTATACAAACTTAATTTAGAAAGCTTTGCATAAAAAAACGCCACAATATAAAAATAAATAATAAGTCGTTTAAAAAGTTTAATGTTTTAAACTAATTCGCTCATCTAACTGTTTACAGCTACATATGAAATTATTAGCATATATTAATATGACCTATTACAGGCAAAGAAATGAATTTGAATAAATTGTGACGTGGAACTTGCAGTTGAGGTCATTGTGGAATCTCGATATTGTAAGTTTTATATTTGATATGTTTTATCTCCTCTTCCAGGTCTTCAATACTCTGCTGGACGTGCAAACAGGCTTGGAGGCTTTGAGCAGAACGGTCACAGTCAGAACGTCTCCTACTCTTCCTCATCTGTCTGGCCCGAAGCCTCTGCGCTCCGATAACTCTGTGGACTCTCTCTCGTGTCAGTTCTCAAAGCTCGGCCCTCAGGAGAACACTTTCTGCTGCTCGCACAACCACAGCTTCCCACACTCCCCTTCCACAGGGACTTGCTCAGAACTCCCTGAGTCGGGAAGGAGAGAAGGATCATGGGACAGTCGCTATTCCTCCTCTCGTGCGCCGTGTGAATCAGATGAGAGTCAAGGATATTCACAGTATTTTTTGCCAACGTGTACTACGCAGAGAAACACGCCTCAGCTGTGGCCTGAGGGAAACGGCCATGTCAAGACCACACAGTCAAGTAGCTTCTCAATAGTTTCACCGATGCCATCGAGTGTCACTGCAGGTAAAAAGCTTTCATTTGTGCTTAACAGAAATACAGTCTTTATTCCCTTTGTGGGGGGGAAAAAAAAAATCCTGGGCAGTTTGGTTGGAAAGAGGTTTAGCACTCAAGAGATCAATATTCCTCTACGGCAGTTTACCAAAAGCAAATTGTTCATTCTTAAAGGAAATGTCCACTCTCAGAGGGTAGTCAAATGGCATTGTGGGTAACGTAGGAAACCGTTAATAAGAAAACAGACCAAAAGATCAATGAAAGAAGTTTAAACAAAAAAAAATTCATTATAAAACAAGTCTTGGATGCCATTAAAAGTCTCGCATTAATTCAAATATTGACAGGTTGTTCAGGGTGGATTTCTCCTTTAAGTCCATTCCAACTGTGTGTGTTTAAAGTGAGAATTTTTAGCACTGAGACCACTAAATTAGTCAGAGAAAAAAAAAAAAAACAGTTCCCTTTTTGGCACCAGACAACCTGCTAATCTTAAATTGAGGAAGTGAAGATGCTGTATCCATGGAGCAGGGGATCATTTTATTGCCATAACAGCCATTCAGAGTATTGAGTTGTCAGCAATATGCTGCAAAAAGCTTTAACGGTTATTGTTTTTGAAAACAGCAAATCATTATCACAGCAGCGGCTCTGTAACCCTGTTTACATAGTGCAACTGCAAGTTTATTTCTTTATTTTGATTTTAGTTCTGATTTTATCAGCTACGTTGGTGTTTTTTCTCCCTCGTCCACTCAGAAAATTACAGATGAACAGTTTTTTTGACCAACTCTGTAGTGGTTTGATCGTTAGGATAAACAGCTCTATGATTTTTGCAGGCAGATGCTGCTGTTTTTTTGCCTGCTGCTACTCGCGCTATTATTTAGCATCATGTCCATATTATAGTACCAAATGGCGAAATCAGAAGAGCTTGATGCTGCAAGCTGATTAAAGGAGCTGTTATATCGACGGCTACAGGGAATACCGCCACTTTATATGCACATATGCCACAATATCACACGTGTTTTGTCAGCTAATGTTAGATGCTGCAAAATGAACATGAATGTAAATGATTAAGGTTCTCTGTATTCAAACCACTAATGCGTATATAACAACATATGACTGTGTCACCCAGACGTCCACGTTCGTAGGAAAACAGATCACTCATCCCACGTTAATTTAATTGCCATCTGGAGAGGTTTATCTTGGAGGAGTCGTGTAAAAATGATATTACACCCATAGACACTAATCCCCTCTAGATAAGGTTTATGATCCCTAGAAGTAGCGAATGCTTTAGCGAGTGATTAGGCCTATAATAAAGTGAGTAGGCGGCTGATGCTAATACTGACAAACAATAAACAGCTAAAGCAATTCAAAGCGTAGTTGTCTTGGGCATACTCACTGTGAGTGTGTGTATGATGAAGCATTTGACGTAAATAAAACTGGTGTAGAAGTTGTAATTTTGGTTATGTGCTTTGTAAATTCCATATCTGAGTATGTAGTGGCTCAGCTCTCAAATCAGCTGAAGTGTGGGCCGGTTTCAAGTCCAGCGGGTTCCCGGGGTCATTGAAACAGTAGGTTAGGGGTTTGTTTTTCCAAACTACAGTAAAAAAAAAAGATGATGTTGGCTGTTTTTTTTTTGTTTGTTTGTTTGTTTTTTTTCCCAGAATGTCTTTCTGGTCAGGAATCATACATGAAGTTATAATTTTAAACTAACAATATATTTGTAGTCCCGCTCTGTCAGAAGTGCAAACATCTACAGTTTAGCTGTGGTATTTATGATTTTTTTTTTTCTCCCAGTTTAGTCATTTGCCAATTTCCACCCACTAGCTAGTTCTCCTCTATCATACAACAGCCACCAAGGGGAGGGTGAAGCCATGTACCGACGACCACACAGAGGAAAACTCTATCTGCCCTCTTCCACATACATGACCTCACACACGCCTGTGATTGGCTAGTGTCACTGTGATTGACAGGGGAGAGAGAGTATGCCATCCATCCCACCCTGAGAGCACAACCAATTTTGGCTGTACGTCACTTGCAGTATACTGTTGAAAGGGTGTAAAAAATTATTGTTTTTAACCAAAGAGTATTTATAGTCGCACTCTGTCAGAGATGCTGGCATTTGGCTTAGCTGTAGCATTTACAGTTTTTGACTCCTTGATACAGTAATACAGGAGATACCTGAAAAGTTTCCTGCTTTTTCTACTAAAGCAGACGTCAGACCAAACGCAAATAACATTCACCTGGAAGAAAAGCTAATTCACTGAAGGAGAAATTATGCAGGACGTCAAAGATGGATTTGCTTCTGATATCATGTTTACTTTATCTAGGGGAACTTTGACCTGTGAATTCATGAGCCTCAGTCTTGTGAGCTGATAGAAAACTGGACTGTGGTCTCTTTGATTGGTTAAAAAAAAAACAATGGAGGAGCTGCTTATTATTTAGTAGCCTCCAACCACATTTTTGCCTAAATTTTCTTACTGTTGCTTGGTGCACATCTGGGAGGTAAAATGTTGTCTTGTCCATCAACACACACTATATGGCCAAAGGTATGTGGGTACCTGATTATCACATCCATATGTGCCCATTCCAAAACCATGG
The DNA here is from genome assembly GCA_022758105.1 of Pangasianodon gigas. Taxonomy (NCBI): domain Eukaryota; kingdom Metazoa; phylum Chordata; class Actinopteri; order Siluriformes; family Pangasiidae; genus Pangasianodon; species Pangasianodon gigas. The sequence goes on along the minus strand of CM040461.1, from coordinate 3,861,110 downwards.
GCATTAACACCAAGTTGGTTCTCCCTTTGCTGTTATAATAAGCTCCACTCTCCTGGGAAGGCTTTCCACTAGATTTTGGAGTGTGGCTGTGGGGATTTGTGATCATTCAGCTACAAGAGCATTAGTGAGATCAGGCGCTGATGTTGGGTGAGGAGGTCTGGGGTGCAGTCGGTGTTCCAGTTCATCCCAAAGGTGTTCAGTGGGGTTGAGGTCAGGGCTCTGTGCAGGACACTCGAGTTCTTCCACTCCAACCTTAACACACCATGTCTTCATGGAGCTCGCTTTGTACACAGGGGCATTGTCATGCTGGAGCATGTTTGGACCCCTTAGTTCCAGTGAAGGGAAACTGTAATGCTACAGCATACATGTGTGCTTTCAACTTTGTGGCAACATTTTGGGGAAGACCCACATATGGGTGTGACGGTCAGGTGTCCACAAACTTCCGGCCACGTAGTGTAAATGCTAGGGTTTTTGTGGTAAAATAGTTTTTTTCTTGCTCTCTGTTGGCTAGCTTTTCTTGTTAGCAGTGTTGGCACCTCTGCTCTGTGCTCACTCTCTGATTTTCTTCCCATGTCTCTGCAGATGACAGAGTTATTATTAATCCAGTCAGACAGCGCTTAGTTGAGAAAATGGCACTTTACGAGGAAGGTCGAATCCTGACATCAGACCTCTTCTCTTCTGGCGGTCCATCAAGTAAGTCCCGCAGGTGAAGTGTGACTGCACAGGTCCTGAAAACACATGCAGAGGGAAGCTTAACTTGTATATAAGAGAATGATATCATTTGCATTCATTACTTGCAGTTTTGAAATGTTATTTTTCCTAAATGGATGGCTTGTGGAAAATATAGCTTAGAGACAGAAAGAGATGGATAGAAGTTCCCTTTTTACACTGTTTAGAGTTTAAGGTAAACTCCCTGAACAAAAAAAAAAAAAAAAAAAGGGTCAGATGAGTAATTTCTTTCCTAATACTTGGTCACGCCTCCCCTGGCCGTAATAACAGGACCGATCCTGTCAGATGAGGATTCCTCTAGTGTCTTGGAGCCGCTGTTCCAAATGACATCATGAGTAATGTCACAGGGGACGATGATTTTGCAGGCCTGTTAAAGTGTCTCAGTGTTCCATCATAGTCACTGAACAAGTCATGACCCAGTACATCCTATAGTCATCATCCTGGAGCATGGGAATGTCAGCGTTGTGTACTGCTTGGATATAAAGCACGAAAAGGAACCTCAAAATCTGACCAATTTGTCCTTCGGCATGCATCTTTTTAGTCTGGGGAGCTTATCTAAGGGATGGTTTAGATACAAACCATACAGGCTGCACTGTGCTGAACATTTCTTGTCAAAGTTGTCATCTGGTATTGTGCTTTTCTACCGGATTCTGTGTTATGTAATGTTACGGTAACAAATCTGTGATGCAACATTTTGTCATAATATCCATTGCCGTCTTGACTACCCTTCTTTCCAGGGTACCAGGACAAAGTAAAACGGATCACTGTTCGGTGTAAAATAAATAAAAAAATAAATAAAATAAAAAATAAGAAACAATCGGCACTAAATCATCATGAGTTGTAGAATCAGACAACCTCCAGTTTTTGGAAAAAACAACAGCAAGAACATGCATGGGCTGTGTCCCAAATCACAAACTGTACGTGTATTAAATAGTACCCTATATAGCCAAAAGTTTGTGCACCTGACCATCACACCCATATGTGCTTGTTGAACATCCCATTCCAGATTTATTCCCCTTTGCTGTTATAATAAGCTCCACTCTTCTGGGAAGGCTTTCCACTAGATTTTGGAGTGTGGCTGTGGGGATTTGTGTTCATTCAGCCACAAGAGCATTAGTGAGATCAGGTACTGATCTTGGGTGAGGAGGTCTGGGGTTCAGTCAGCGTTCCAGTTCATCCCAAAGGTGTTCAGTGGGGTTGAGGTCAGGGCTCTGTGCAGGACACTCGAGGTCTTCCACTCCAACCTTAACACACCATGTCTTCATGGAGCTCGCTTTGTACACAGGGGCATTGTCATGCTGGAACAGGTTTAGACCTCTTTGTTCCAGTGAAGAGAAATTGTAAAGCTACAGCATACAAAGACATTCTATACAATTGTGTGCTTCCAAATTTGTGGCAACAGTTTGGGGAAGAACCACATATAGGTGTGATGGTCAGGTGTCCACATACAATTGGCCATATAGTGCATGTCAAAAATAGGCAAATACATACAGTGTTGTACTATTTAGAACAATATACATTCCTAACATTTGTACTTAGTACAGTGAAAAACCTGGAAAGTTTCTTTTAGTCGGCTGCTTTATGCGTGTTCACATTAGGGATGTGCACTGCTATTCAAATACTGAAATCATTTTGGGTTTTTTTGCTATGCTGTACATCCACATTAAGAAAATATGAAAAAGAAAAGTGATGTCTGGTGATATTTTGAGGCAGAGCGCAGCAGCGCAGCAGTGTTGCAGTGTACACTTAAAAGTCTCGGAAGAAAACAGTTTTCACTCTCATGCAGGCGGGAGTGAGAGGTCAGATGTGAAGCTCATAGGATGAAAAAAGAGATAACATTCAGTACAACTTTGTTGGCATTCAAGACTTTTAATAGACACAAATCAGGTATTTTACCCCAGACGTGACACTGCAATGCTTTTTATTTTATACCTGCTGCTGCTCTCACGTGGGGCATGTATTTCAAGGTTCCATTCACTTGTTGAGTAAATACACAAATATCTTTCCTATAGATGTGTTAATCCAATGGCAGTTTTAAATCAAACAGTGCTAGAGAGAGAGAGCACTACTGCTACTACAGAAGAGCTACAGGCTGAAGCATTGAGCTGACAGTCACTTTTTCTGTTCATTATTACTCGATTCTGATTGGTCAGAAGGCGCTGCTCAGACAGTAGTTCCAGCTGTAACACACACAACAGGTTTATATTCATGCTCTCCTTTATATTAATACGTTATTATTTCTATAGTAACAGCTCATACACAGGGACTTGTATGACAGATGCTCCACAGAATCTAAGACAATTAATAAACAGAGGTGTTAATAAAGAAGAACACAATCATTGACGTGATATAGTTTTTTGTTAGGAGACGTTTATGTAACATTTGAATTCAATTCAACTTTTTTGTCATTATACCAATACAGGGGCTGTACAGTATGATGAAACACTGTCAAGCTACTTCTCTAGTGCAAGACAATAGACAGAGACAGTAGTCAAAAGACAGACAATAAGTGCATAGACAGTGAAGACGGGATGTGTGCAATGAACAGTAACTGTAGGTCAAAGGGAAGAGGTAGGTTTATGGAAGGAGTCCTGGTTTCAGTGCTTTGTTATCGTTATGGTGCTTTGTAAAGTTTCCCTAGCACAGGAAAGTGTTCAGGACAGAGGAGTTTACGCTTTCCAGTTCCTCAGTAAAACGACAAGTAGAATTTTTGTCTTATTAACTTTAAGAGAGTCTGGTGAAGGAGCAACTGTTTATAATGTAAGTGAAAACAGGAAGTAACTTGTCTTGTGGATATTCCATGACATATAAAATGTGAATACAAAAGCTGAAAAAGGGCAATATACGATATACGAGAATTTCCCGTCATTTACCAAACTTCAGAAGCTTCAGTGAAAATTCTGAAGGCTATCAAAACCGTTCCAGCAGCACTCCTTTAGCACCAGTGGCAGAAATGTGTGATTCTATACAACTGTATACAATAATCTGTACATCTGTACATATCTATACATAATTCCATACAAAACTCGCAAATGAAAAAAGATGATGGATAAAAATAGCCTACGACAGAATTTTTACAACCCAAGGTGATTTACTGTAACGCAACCTCTGGCAGTATGTCATTACTTAATGAATGAAAATTTGTAATTGTTGACATCGCTGTAGGATAAGTGGAATAACGCACTTGAGACCATGCTGTTATATGAAAAAAATCCACTATGAAAAATAATCCACTCAGGCCGTATCACACTGATTATTTTCCGTCTGTTGTTGAAGTTTCTTGGATATAACATCCATCAAACACGTAAACACATACATCACTGCCGACAGGAGGAATGTTGCTCCGTGATGCGTTACGTTAAAGATGATTTCCCCTTCTTTTAAAAGTTAACCGTATATCCATTCATTAAATCTTACAAATATTTGAATATTATAATTAGACAGAAGGCATATCCCTTCTTCATATAAAACCAAATTCTGAGTAAAATCTGAAGTTTCTGGCAAACGGATACAGGTTCCAGAGCTGATCTGGACATGGATTAGCATCCATACCCTGACGTAACACACTGTCCAGTGGAAAAGTGCTATTATTTGAACAGCAGAACATTTAAAAAGGATGGTAATGCATATTCATACATTAGACATTTGTCCATATTGTCAGAAATATTGTATTTGCACATAGATAGTTGAATGGTTTATATTTAGTTCTAAATCTAAACTGTTTTCTACACAGTACTACTCTTAACCTGTGTTTAGATATTGTGTGTTTTAATATAGTAGATTAATGAATCATGTTGACCCATTGCAGACGGAGTGATGAATACACAACCACGGGAACCAGAGGAGAGCGACGAGTTTGCTAGCGGTTTAGCCTAGACCACTCAAACTGCTATCTACTGACGAATTCCAACACTGGAGAGGAAATCGGGCACGAAGGCGCTTAGCTGGTCAAGATTTCCCAGCACCAAATGTTCTCAACACCAAAGTGGTGGCCTATGAACAGTTTTATTAATACTATATATATTTTTGTACATTTTTAAACGTTGGATGGAAATTTCCCAAATAAACTGCGCTGCCTAACCACTGGACAGTGCCTCCTATATGAATCAGGACATAAATGTGTGTGGGATTTAAGGAGACACTGGATAATATACTTTATGCCAAGTTTAATCCCGGATCCTGCAATCTTCAAATCTGCACAGAAATCACAACTCTTTCTTTCTTCTGTCTGAAAGTGGACACCGGTACAGAACAGAGCGAGTCAGACTGCATCGCTGGCGGTAGGAACCGTGAAACTGCGATATGTTGAAATTTCAGGAAAGGCAAACGGTTTTAAAGCCAGGCCTGGCTGCTGTTAGGCTCGTTTTGGCGGCCTTTACACTGTGACTGCACATTGCATGAAGATTAAAACATGCATCTGACTGATTTAATATGAAAAGGTTTGTACAAGTGTTGTCGACGTGAATAGTTTCTATATTTCTTAGTCTGATTTTTTAGGATTATGTTACACTTGAACAAGTAATATTATCTTTCTCGAGCGTGTTGTGATTTCAACACCGTTCCTGTCATGAATGTGGTCTTTATGATTTAGCTGGACCACAAACTGGTAGTAAAACAGTTTACTCTTTCTTTTTCCTTCAGACATATTTCTGCTTCACACTTCACACCACAGCTTGGAGTTCACCTACAAGCTGAATAAGTAATTCAAGTGCTGCGTTATTTCAAGAGTACATTTACAGGATTTGCAAACTACACAAAGGATTTCGTTTGTGATTAATAACTCCTTGCTCTTGCACTATTAGCTGTAGGAGTTCAACTCAGTTCAGTGTCATTTTCCACATCCAAGTTTATCACAGTTAATGCTGACTTCGATGTAATTTAATGTGTGTATGTGCATGCTAGAAGTGGGCGACGTGAAAAATATCATGTCACAATATTTCTGTAATGCACGATATGCATCACAACACTTAGGTTTTTTAAACTGCCAACATCATTTTTTTTTTTTTTTTTGAAAAAAGTAGTGTTATTTAAGAAATATGTTTATTTAACATCTACAAAAATGAATTAACACTGAAAATTTAACTTTTTTTTTTATACATTTAATCAGCTGCTTTCCGTCAGTGTTATAAAAATCTTAATGATACTAATGATACCAAAAATCAAGCATATTGTGACGCTTTAATTATCACAATATCAACATTGTTATATTATCATATCACTCAGCCCTGGTTCCTCTGTCTCTCATGGTACATTTCTGTTTGACTGTTGGGTTTTAGTGGATCTTGGTGAGGGGGAAAAAAAATTAAATATTAACATTATGTAAAATATCAGTCTGTATGTGTTATGTGTATGGTTGTTTAGTAAGGTCCCTGACCTCGCTTGTTTTATTCTGATTGTTTTTTGCTTAATTTTATTTATCCATCAACATCACTCAAGTTATAATAAGATTTCATTTTTGGGATTGGCAATATGGCAAAAATGTCATATTGTGATACTTGAAGATGTTGTGATACAGGGCATGTATCACAATATTTTGTTTTTCTGAGGTTTTATTAACAGTAAAAAAAAAAAAAAAAAAAGTATATATATAATGTATATACATTATACATGTATAATGTATATACACACACACAAGTTTATACATTTATAAATTGAATTTATAAATTCAAAAAACTTAATGAGGCTAAGGAGAGAAAATTCAATGATTGCTATACAAAAGAATGTTGGCACCCTCTCTATAATTGGTTGTAATATGTAACAGTTGAGTTTATTGATGATAGCAGTATCATATTGTCCAGCCGCATTTAAAACCATAAATATATTTATGATTTATGAACATAATATATTATTTGTGTAATAGTTACTAGTGGACAGATTCACTCATTTTAAATCCAAGCATCATGGCCAAACCTGCTGATTTTTGCTTCAGAATTTTGGATCTCTTCCATCTGTAACTTTCATTTTTCAAGTCCATGTAAAAAGGAGTTGACAGTTCTTGACATAATTTATTTTATACCAAGTATAAAAATTGCACATAGCATAAATTTATTCCAATTTATTTTCGTTAATTTAATTTTTCAGATAGAAGCTTTAAATCTGTCTGTATAGTTAGATTTAGTTTGATGTCATGTCTTCCTTTAGTCTATATCTATCTATCTATCTATCTATACTGTATACTATATACTGTATACTGTATACAGTGTGTGTGTGTGTGTATATATATATATATATATATACTATGTATATGCTTTTTATATATACACACAAACACACACTGTATATTCACTTACATGATGTAAAGATTTGCTGAATGATTATTTTCTGACGTCCCATGAATTACTCACATCATCAGTTTCCTAATAATAACCCAATAACCCATGGCTGAGTCATTTGTCCTGAGCCTTTAAAGGAGGTACATGCAGAGGTTTTACTGGGTGGGAGACTGTAGGAACAGAACTTCTGAATGTAGGGTTTATCATCATGGACATCATGTAGGGTTCATCATGTACATCTCTCAGAATAAGAAACCATTTTATATTATTTTAGTGGAACAAGGAAAGCTAGAAACTTAGTCTGGTCATGCAGTAAGTAGTTAAAGCCCCTAGGACAAGACAGATATAAAAATCAGATATATGTTTTAATCACATTTCATTATATCAATTTTGAACATTATATAAATAAGGAATAAAACAGTTATAGGAAAATAATCAACGACTCGGTGATGTGATCCGGCCTGCCTCAAAGCACAGTCACCGTTATCATCCTGAAGTTAATTATTTTTAAATAACAGCATGTCCCGTAGTGTTTTATTGCTCTTATACCACAGCAATGTGCCAACATTAACAATGAATTATTTATTAAAAAATGATGCGTTGTAGTTTTTTTTATCAGTTTATTGTTACATTTAGTATAACAGCTGTAAACAATCTTCTCTCACCAGCTTTTCTTTTTCTCTATCTCATGAAAATAAGACAAAAAAAAAAAAGCATCCTGTTACCGAGAAACTGCAAACTGTATTGGAAAACCTCATAATTTTTATCCTTTTATTGTTACATTTAATGTAACAGCTGTAAACAATCTTCTCTCACCAGCTTTTTTTTTTTTTTTCTCATGAACCTAAGACAAAGAATGCATCTTGTTACTGCAAAGTGTATCAGAAAACTTTAAGTTACAGATTTAGCCCTGACTGTGGCACAGCGTTGGCACTGGAGACTCCTTCCACAAATGTTAAATAAACGTCTCCTTACAGAAAACCTCACCATATCAACAACTACACAGATGAATGAATGAATGAATGAATGAATGAATGAACACAGAATAAGCCCATCTTTGATCAGCATATTTTTCAGAGAACTTTTTAACTGAGTTCTGATGTGAATAAAAAGGAAACACAAATGAGGTACAGTGAGGTGTGTGGTGTAATGACAGGTGTAAAAGTGCTCTGATGTGGAAAACAAAACCGGATATTTGCACTCATTTGCCGTGCTGTAGAAGCTCCACAGCTGGAGCAGAGCTGCAGTTAGTTGTTGGAGAAGAGCGCTCGGTTAGTTGGTGGATGTTGTGAGTGAAATAGTTGTTGGAGGGAAGCGGAGGGAAGCGGAGCGCCGCTCACCGTCCGACCCGCCGCACTGCCGGCGCTACTGAGGCACAAGCAGCCACGGCGCTTATTTACTGAAGGGGCTTGTCAAGAAGATGGCGGCTTCCTGGGCGGCATGAAAGGATGTAGAGTTAGCAATATCTACAGAAAACAAACACACACTCGGGGTTGAATTCGTTTAACTGAGTCTCTCCCTCGATTTTTTCGGTTTTAAAATAACAACTCGGAAGTCTCGAGTAAGTATTTGTTCACGCTTCGAGATGAGCGAGCGTGAATACTTTTGCACCATTCTGATGACGGCTAACGGTACATCCGCCATTTTTCTTAAGGGAAGCTAGCTAGCGATAAACGAGACAAACGAATATTTGAGGGAATTGCATAAATGCCTCTCTTTCATGATGAATAAAAACACACTGCAAATGAAGCATGTAATATTTCTCTGTCGTGCCGAAAAACTCATATTTCTGCACAGCCTTGTTTTTTTAAGCTGCTGCTAAAAAAATGTAAGCTATTCGCCGTTTTATGCTAACGCTATAGCTTAGCTGTCGAACTAGCCATAAAGCCTAGAGATACCTCAGCTAGTCTGCTAACGTGACTCGTTAGCTAGTTTAGCCTAAGCAAGTTAGCATTTGCTGTTTGTATTTTTTTACTTGTTTAACTCGCCGCGGTTGTAGTGTTGGTTGATAATAAATGGTACTTTGGCTGTAATTTGTGTATATTTAGCGATATGTTTGCACCTTGAGGGAAAAAAAAGCGCTTAGCATTGTGCTAGCTGGAGGTGGAGGCGCAAATGCGATTATTTGGTTTTGTTGTATCAAGATGGCGGCTCCCATAGAAAAAGGCTGCAACTGAACACTCGGGGGGAAAAAAATAAAAAATAATAATAAAATGCTGTACAACAAATTCGAGAATAAATAAAGCAATAAAGATTTCTGCTGAGGTACTGAATTAGGTTCTTCAACGTGCAGGAAAATATTTTCAATTAATTAATTACTTCACTTTAACCCAAAAATATGGAAATGGAGTTTTTTTTTTGTTCACCGCCCATTTTTAATTCTAACGCTAAGTCTCAGTAACTTAATCATTAAATCAGCTAAGCCATATTCTTATATTATTACTATATATATTAAATGATGTGCAAATGTATTTAAAAAATAAACATTGAATTTAGGTATTTTTTTTGAGAGGGCTTCTATTTTTATTCTTATCTTGACGGTGGTTAGCTTATTAGCTTAGCCTTTTAGCCAGTCGGCTAAGCAGCATTATTATTCCCATTAGCCACCGGGTTTGCTAACCAAAGCTACAAGATGGCGGCACCCGATGGGAATTTGCACGGCTTTTCTCTCTCTTTCAGACATCTTTAACAGACAAGATGGGAACTTTATTTTTTGGATTCTCAACGGAATGCGAGTGGAAATGAATTTGCATGAGATGCATTAGATTTTGCTGGAATTAAAAACAAATACGGATCTCAAATCAGTCTTTTTTTTTTTGCTTCACCCGGCGGGCTTGTTTTATTTTGTCGCAGAGTGTATGCCGCTAAAATGGCGGCTTCCATCAGATTTTAAGCTAAGCTAGCATCTTAGCTGGCTACATTTTGTACGGACTTAAAAACGGCACATTAATACAGAAAAAAATTAGTTTACAATTCGATGTTGACTCATTTAGAGTTTTTCTTTGAGTTAAATGGTTTTGTTAACCGCTAAAATGGCGGATTGTGTGGATTTTTAGATGAGCTACCAAAACGTAGCTGGCTACATTTTTTTGTGACGCGGCTAACGCGAAGCCTGAAGCTTTTATTATTATTTTTTTATTCCACTTTTAAAACTGCTCAAGCGGGGCAGTAAACTTGGAATGGACTAATTGTTTTGTTGTTAAAAAAAAGAGATTTTTTTTCTTGCATTAGGTAAACTATTCGATTATTTTTTTTTATCGTATTAGGCTTTATATTACACGTCCTGTATTTTGTGTTATTTTTACCTTTGCATGCTAATCCTGTTGAAAGAATTAGCTCCTGCTTTGGCAAAACGGCGGCTAGTTATTTATATACAGAGATACATGGATATAAATATATCTAAATTAAAAGAGTTAGTTACCAGGGATTTTATAAGTTCCACAGTGATAGTTTAGCGCGGTGTATTTATACGTGCATCATTTCATTTTCTTAGTAAAACACTTCGTTGTTGTTTTTTTTTCCTTCACTCGCCGCCTTTTTGGCGCTAGCTAGCGAGCTAGTTAGCATGCTAGCGCACATACTTAGCCATTTTTAATATGCTTTAATATGCTTTTTGTGAATTTTGTTTAATGGCGTTTTGTTTTCTTGTTTTAAAAAAAGGGGAAAAATGGCTTCTTCTGGTACCAACACCACATCGAGCGGTTCGGGCTCAGTGCTACAGCCGAGGTGGAAGCGGGTGCTCGGATGGTCCGGCCCGGTGCCTCGGCCTCGTCACGGCCACCGCGCCGTCGCCATTAAAGAGCTGATGGTGGTTTTCGGCGGCGGCAACGAAGGAATCGTCGATGAACTTCACGTATACAACACAGGTGACTGTTATAATTATGCTGTATATTCTTCAGCAAACTTTTTTTGTTTGTTTAAGTTGTGATTTGCATAAATAGGCAGCGTAGCGCAAGGTAAGCTAGCTTTGCTAACTTTTACCATGCTAACTTGTGCTAGCAGCCAGACCAGTGCTGGTGTTAATGCACAACACAGGCGGCTAATGTTACCGAAAATATGCGCTATTTATTCCTGCACATTTTATTGTGTGGATTATAAAAAAAAATTAGCTCACATTTCAGATGCATTTTTAGTGCAATTCCTGTTCTTGGCTCGATTAAAAATTATAAAAATATATATTTACATATTGATGCATATTTCTGACTGCTGTTGAAAAATGCTAACCCAGGTGTCGGACAGGGTTAGCGCTTTCAAAGCTTCAGAAGCTAAACAGCTAGTGCTATAAAGCTAGTGTGTGTGCGTGTGTGTGTGTGAGAGAGAGTGTGTGTGTGTGTGTGTGTGTGTTTGAGCTAGCCATAACAGCCAGCCTGCTACACCTCCTGCACAACAGAGAATGGAGGGAAAAATGCAAACAGAAATGGCGGGATAATAGAGCAGCTACGTCACTGCGCCAACAAACCACGCCCCCTTTATACATCCTCACGCTTCTCTGTAAATATTTACAACAAAATGCGTGAAGTTTAGAGTCAGTAATGCACACTTCATTGGTTAATAACTAACTGACGTAATTCATGCAACACCTTCATACATTATAGAGTATATATTACAAATATTTACAGAAATGCACAAAATTAAGATTCAGTAATACATTGCTTAATTGGTTCATAGTTAATTGAAGTAATTATTCAACACCTTCATACATTATAGAGTATATATTACAAATATTTACAGAAATGCACAAAATTAAGATTCAGTAATACATTGCTTAATTGGTTCATAGTTAATTGAAGTAATTAATGCAACACCTTCATACATTATAGAGTATATATTACAAATATTTACAGAAATGCACGAAATTAAGATTCAGTAATACATTACTTATTTGGTTAATAGCTAATTGAAGTATTTAATGCAACACCTTTATACATTCTACAAATGTGTATTTATATAAAATGTGTGTGTATATATATTATTCATATACACACACGTGTATTTGTATATATACACACTCACATTTTATACAGTTGAGTGCAAAAGATGAAGCTTAATTTATAATTATAAGAAGTTATTTAGTATTATGTTTCAGTGAAGAATAACCTAAAAAAGTATCACATACATTCTCTAATAACGTTTGTGCCCCAATGCATATTTGTGCCGTCTTAAAAAGATGTTTTTGTGTATCTATTGCTTTATTGCGGAGTGTTTATTTATAAATCTGTAATATATTTCATGTGTTAAAAGGGGAAAAATACAACCAGGAATTCTCTGTACATGTTTACAGAAATGCATGAAATTAAGTTTCAGTAATACACGCTTAATTGGTTAATAGCTGATTGAAGTAATTAATGCGACACTTTCATACGTTATAGAACATGTATTACGCATATACCTTCACATGTTATACAGTTAAGTGCAGAAGAGGAAAAAGAAAAGTTTTGTTTATAACAAGAAGTTATTTACTGTGTTAGGCCTCATTATTTATTACTAAATTATTATAGTAAGTATTCTTTAATAATGTGGATGCCGACCACACATTTGTGCCATTTAAAAAAAGAAAGAAAGAAAGAAATGTTTTGTGTCCCTCTTGCTTTTTTTTTTTTTTTACAGAGTTATTTATAAACTCCATAACAGAGCAAGAGGGACACAAAATGTCTTTATCTTTTTTAATTACTTCAATTAGTTAATAATAATATCAGTCTGTATTATTGAATCTTTATTTAATGCGTTTTAGTAAATACGTATATATGAATTCCTAGGTGCACGTTTCTTCTCTAGGATATTTTTTATTTGTCTTAATAGAGAAGAAACATGCAACTAGGAATTTATATATACGTATTTAATACTAATTGAAATAATATACTATATTAATATATATTAATGTAATAATTGTATAATATACTAATTGAAGTAAGGAATGCAGTCTTCATAAATTATAGAAACTGTTTCTGTATTTATAAAATATAGACACAGATTTTGCATTAGTGAAACGTAACCAAAACATCACTTCAAAAGTCTGCATTTGTCTTTCTGAAAATTCTCTAATAACACGTAGGTATGCCTAAATCTTATTAAAAAGGTGTTAAAGATAAACATCGTGAAAAGATAAAAAAAAAATAAATAAATAAAGCAATGGGGGATGCAGTTTGTGTTCAGTGCAAAAAACAAAAAAACAAAAAAATGCATACCCATAAGACAGTGGTTCTCAAAATAAGGCCCAGGTCCATGAATTAATTAACTACAGTGGTGAAAATCACAACCCATCATTATAAAAAATTATTCTTTCTATTTTTTCTTTCTTTCATATAGTTATTTGACTGGTCTCTAGAATTGAATGGATTTAATCCAAACCTCAGCAGCTCAAAAACAAGTACATGCCTGTACATAATGGAAACTTGGACCTGATGTGTTCTGCCAATGTAAAGTTCAGAAATAACTGCAAAAAGTTCGAGAACCCCTGCCATAACATAAACTGAAAGATGAAGTTTCATTATGTCAAGAAGCAGTTGTGTGTGAGTTAGGTTTCACAGATGTTCCTTCAGTGATGAATAAGCCAAAATGATATTTCAGATGTTTGCTTCTTCCTTTCTGAATTTTCTCTTAAAACTTGTAGACTCATTGTGTATTTGTGTCATTTTAATAAGAGAAAGCTTTTTGTGCAGCTTTTGCCTTGTTGTTGTAGTGTTAATTATCCTACAAATTTTTAAATCATATTGTTTTTATAGAAAGCAACATGCGGAAGTAGATGTTGCGATCATATGGCAATTACTTGACGCCAACTCCACGCCTTCATGCTTACTTGTGTTGCGCGAAATGGCAGCATTAAGCTAGAATAAATCTACACATATTTAGTTTTATAACTGTTTAAACTGTCATAGAAACTCACAGTTGCCTCAATTTTAAATGGTTCATTTCTTTTTGTCGATCTAATTCTTTATTAATGTTAATCATAACGTCGCTTTGTTAAACGTCCTGTTTGTGATGTTTCTGTTCCTCTGCAGCGACTAATCAGTGGTTTATCCCGGCTGTCCGGGGCGACGTGCCACCCGGCTGTGCTGCGTATGGATTTGTGTGTGATGGCACCCGGTTGTTGGTGTTCGGGGGAATGGTTGAATATGGAAAATACAGCAACGATCTCTACGAACTACAGGTGGGTTTGTCATATGTTAAGTAAGCTTAAAATAAACAAAATTATTTATGATTTAACTCAAACATTATGCTGTTTTTATACAGGCCAGTAGATGGGAGTGGAAACGGCTGAAGCCTAAAGCTCCAAAGAACGGCCCGCCTCCTTGCCCACGTTTGGGCCACAGCTTCTCCCTCGTAGGGAATAAATGCTACCTATTCGGCGGACTTGCCAATGACAGCGAAGATCCCAAAAACAATATTCCAAGGTTGGCCGCTATATCAAACCGTAATGAGTCGTCACATTGTGCAAGCTGTAGCACAATTTGCAGCACCTTTCACGCTCTGCATATGTGTTCCTGAATTACATTTGAGCAACGTGCTGCATTTGGATTAATCAGACTTTATTTATTTTTTTAATACCAGAACAGTTAACCAAGAGTGTTTTTCTTCCCCACATACAGATACCTGAATGACCTGTACACACTCGAGCTCCGTCCGGGCTCCAACGTAGCAGGCTGGGACATCCCCATCACATACGGCGTGCTTCCTCCTCCTCGCGAGAGCCACACAGCCGTAGTCTACACAGAGAAAACCTCAAAGAAGTCTCGCCTCGTTATCTACGGAGGCATGAGCGGCTGCCGCCTCGGAGACCTCTGGACATTAGATATAGGTAACAGGAAGGTTAAAGAAATGTCTCAATTGATAAGCTGTGAATATTAAGAGCTTTGTGATTGTGAATGTTTGAGAGTTTATGAATTTTCTTCTTTTTAGGAAACATCCATTAGGCAGAGCTCAGTTGTATATTTGGAGTAGTTTATTTAGTAGAGTTACACAATATTGAGAGTAATTAAATCTTGTGATTTAATTACAATTTAAACAAACATTAAAACAAATAGCTAGTCCTGTAATCCTGTGCCTTTTTTTTTTTCCTAAGTCAAGCTAAATCCATTGTTAGCCAAATCCAAGCTCTGTGTCCCGACAGTATTCCTATGTTGCCAAGAGATTCTGAATGATTATGTCATAAACAAATTTTGCGTCCTACAGACACACTTACTTGGAACAAGCCGGCAATCAGTGGCACTGCTCCGCTCCCTCGCAGTCTCCACTCTGCCACTACCATAACCAACAAGTGAGTTTCTTCAGGTCAAATCTATAAATGCTTATAAAACATCATCTTGATTTTACTGTGCAGTGTGCAGTTAGAGCTGTGCTGTATTGTAGATCATGCGCATTTAGTGTAGGAGATTGTATCTCTTATAATTTAATAGTGAACAGCAGTGGTGGCTTAGTGTTTAGGGCCAGGCTAGTGATCAGGGGTTGTGAGTTTAATCCCAGGAATGCTGAAGAGCAGTTACTGAGCCTTTTTAAATAAAGCACTTAATTATCCTCTGCTCATGGATTGTCTTAATTTTAAGTCTTTGTGGATACGAACAGCGTTGTGTAACATGGCTGGGATTTTGTGATGATAATGCATCGTGAGTGCACCTGACTCAAAAAACTTGTGCTATCACCATCTCTCTTGAGGATGTACGTGTTTGGCGGGTGGGTGCCCTTGGTGATGGATGACGTGAAAGTGGCTACACATGAAAAGGAATGGAAGTGTACAAACACACTGGCATGTCTAAATCTGGGTAAGGTTTAATAATGGCTATAATTAATCTCATAATAACTGAAGCATACTTTACCTGTATTAGGAGAATAGTTAAATGTAATTGTTTCTCTCTCTCTCTCAGACACAATGACATGGGAGACTATTTTAATGGACACTCTGGAAGACAACATCCCAAGAGCCAGGGCAGGGCACTGCTCCGTAGCTATCAACTCCCGACTGTATGTTTGGAGTGGCAGAGACGGCTACCGCAAAGCCTGGAACAACCAAGTGTGCTGCAAAGATCTCTGGTATTTAGAGACAGGTGAGTTTATCTTGGTAATTAACTACTCACCTGAATTATTTAGGCAAATATATATAGAGTGGAAAGAACTTTTGTGTTGATAATGCATCATTTCTAATGAAAAAGAGAGTCAGCAGAGATGGATTTGTGTCTCCCTAAATCCCCTTCCATCATAGTTACCGATAAAAATGAAAATGTGCTAATAAATCGTTATCTTGTCCTCTTTTTGTAAACATTTGACTTGCACGTTTTCTACAGACCGTCCTCTGGCGCCCTCTCGCGTGCAGTTGGTTCGTGCCAATACAAGTTCTCTGGAGGTGAGCTGGGGAGCTGTGCCCACTGCTGATGCCTACCTGCTGCAGCTGCAGAAATACGAAATTCCAGCAGCAACGACAGCCTCCTCTCCCAGCGTCACTCCTACTTCATCGTTGCCCTCCAACTCTCCCAAGAGCCCGGCCCCGGCCGCCGCTGCCCCTGCCTCTCAGAGCGTGCCTGTCACAGGGGTCACCCTCATACCCCAGGTGCCCTCGCCAACCACGTCCATGCCTGGGAGCCCGCTCGCTGCAGCCTCACCGCGTGGTCCAGGTAAAAGTGGGTAGCGTCAGAGACGTTATTTATAATGCCCAGTTTATGTATGAAATTTGTACAAAGAGCAACAAAATGTTTAGTGACGTTCTAATATGGTGGGAAGTCAACTCATTTAAGGTCTCCAGACAACTAAGCTGTACCTTGCCCCCAAAATTAACATGAACAAACTGGGTTAAAAAAAAACAACAAAGCTCCTTGATTTTAGAAAATGTCTTAGAATGAGGCTGGGTAGCTAACGCTGGAGAAATTTTCCTTCTTAGGTGTGACATATCTAGCTGGCTGTTTACTGAACTGGGAAAACATTAAATATTGGTACACATGTTATGAATGTTATGTTATGTTAAGAATCTGCTCTGTGCTTTTGCAGCCATCCTGAAAGTGGCAGCACCTCAGTCCACTGCTGGGACGTCTATTGTCACTGTGCGTCAGGCCAATCAAGTAGGAAAATCCCCAGTTACAGTTGCATCACTTCCTGCTGGAGTACGCATGGTCGTTCCTGCACAGAGCGCACAAGGAACAGTAAGTTATTTATATTTCTGAGCAGCCTGCGGGAAAGTGTTTCTAGTCTCATTTCAAGTTAATATTTCTATCCATAGTGCTACTTTTACCATGTTCATTTTTTGAAACCTTAAAGAAAATTTTCCTCCCGTTCTCTCTAGCCGATCGGAAGCAGCCCTCAGATGAGTGGCATGGCTGCTCTGGCTGCAGCTGCGGCTGCCACGCAGAAAATCCCTCCTTCATCAACAGCCACTGTGCTGAACGTTCCAGCAGGAGCCACCATAGTGAAAACTGTTGCTGTCACTCCAGGCTCCGCAGCTCTTCCTGCTACAGTGAAAGTAGCCTCACCGGTGACTGTGCGTGCCATTTTAGAGCTTTAATTGGGCATAAAAATTTAAATGTGGGGGCCATTTCATCTATCTGCTTTACCTGCTTTTGTCCCCATGTATACTGAAGTCTCACAGTTTTATTTTTTCCCTCCATCAAGGTGAGCAACCCAGCCACCCGCATGCTAAAGACAGCTGCAGCTCAGGCTGGAACTTCCACCATCACTACCCCTAACACGCCAACACGTCCCATCATCACTGTGCACAAATCAGGCACAGTGACTGTGGCCCAGCAGGCCCAGGTGGTCACCACCGTGGTGGGAGGAGTCACTAAAACCATCACACTCGTCAAGAGCCCGCTCACTATGGGCAGCGGCGGCACCCTGGTGAGGATTGAGCACTGAGAGTGTTTCGTTTGTATATAGTATTAAGTGTTAGGAAATGTCTATGTTTACTTGGTAGTGAATCTATTCTATTCAAACTATTTTAATTTCTTTTCATACCTGATAAAAGCTCTACTGTCTACTGTTTCTACTGCTTACTCCATAAGTAGAGTGATATCTTGTTACTATGTGTAATAATCAAGCTAGTGAGTGTTATAGAAGTTCAAATGATGCATGTGATACTGAAACCAAGTACATCATGAAGTTTATTGTTATCCTGTGTATATTAAAGTTGGGGTTTATATCTAGGTTTCCTTGAATACTTGAATTCTAATGCTTGCACCAATAGTCCTTCACAGTGAATCTTCATAAAGTTTAATTTTTGTTTGCTTTCTTTCTCAGATCTCTAGCCTGGGGAAGGTGATGTCCATGGTCCAGACAAAACCAGTACAGACCTCTGCAGTGACCGGACAAGCTGGTAGCCCTGTCACACAGATCATACAGGTCAGCACACCAGGATTTATTTCTTATACTAGGTTCTAGATTCTGGTTTTCAAAAGACCACAGCTGGGTGATCATTAACAGATGCATCACTGAGAGAGCTTTGTTACAATTTTAAGACCTCTATATCATAATTGTCTAGAAACAAGCCTAATTGTGTGTGAGTGGGGTGTATTAGGTTTGTGTTGGGCCAATCTATATAGACGGTAAGGCTGCTGCTGATTGATCATGATGACTGACTTGACATTTTTCTTCCAGACGAAGGGTCCTCTGCCTGCAGGCACCATACTGAAGCTAGTCACCTCAGCAGACGGCAAACCCACCACCATCATCACTACCACGCAGGCAGGTGGCGCTGGCACCAAACCAACCATTTTGGGCATCTCCCCTACCACTACTACCAAGCCTGGCACCACCATCATCAAGACCATCCCAATGTCTGCTATTCAGCAGGGAGCTGCAGGTTTGTCTTACCGCAAATTCCGTGAGCTGTAATACTTGCCAACTTGGGTTGAACTGGTTCATTGTTCTGCTGAAGTAAATGATTTATCTTGTCTTGCTTGTTACCTTTTACTTCGAAAGTTTCTCTGTAGTGATTTTTTTTCCCCTTGTATTTTTGACAGGCGCTACCAGTAGCACTGGTATAAAGTCTCCTATCACAATCATCACAACCAAAATGATGACGCCGGGCACACCAGGAAAAATCATCACCGCAGTACCAAAACTGGCTGCAGGAACTGCTCAGCAGGGAGTGACTCAGGTGAGGTCCTTTTTAACCCCTGAGCTCATAGACAAAAATTAAAAACACAAGTGACTAGTCGACTATAGATTTTTCTAATGGTAATAGATGTCTGGTGCATTTGAAGATACTGATTAGTCTGGCCAAATATTGTAGTGTCACTCAAATTCATTGTTTATTGGGGCGTAAGGATTCTCCTACTGTAAGTGTGACCTACTGGGATGAGTTTTTAATGTTTTTTTTTTTTTTTTTTTTCCCAGGTGGTTCTGAAGGGGGCGCCAGGGCAGCCTGGCACCATTCTTCGCACTGTGCCCATGGGTGGTGTGCGTCTCGTTTCTCCTGGTACAGTTTCTGCTGTCAAACCCACAGTTACCACATTAGTGGTTAAAGGAACCACAGGTAACATAAGGCTATTAAGACATTAAATGGCAAAATATATTCCTGCTTATTGAAAAAGTAAAACAATTAATCTTTCCAATCTATTTATAATGCAATTACCGGCCCTCTTACCGGATTACCGGATTTTTTTAATTATGGGGATTTATAACGTTTTTGCCCCGTGTCTGTGTAGGAGTAACTACTCTTGGCACTGTGACCGGAACAATCTCAACCAGCCTGGCAGGGGGCAACGTTGCCAGTGCCAATGCTAGCCTGGCTACACCCATAACCACCCTGGGCACCATCGCCACGCTTTCCAGCCAGGTTATCAGCCCCACAGCTATCACCGTGTCTGCAGCCCAGCCAAACCTGACTACTGCACCTACAGTGGCCATACAGGTACTGCACATGCTGTTCAGTCTGCTGAGTAAAATCCTTTAATCTGTCATAGTTCTAATATGGTGAGTAACTGAATGATTGATTTCCTCTTGTAGGCAGCTACACAGCCCACTCAGGTGACGCTGATAAGCACCCCTAGTGGCGTGGAGGCGCAGCAGGACCTCCCTGTGTCCATCCTGGCCTCCCCCACCTCTGAACAGCCTTCCACCACAGGTGCTGAAGTGGGCGATGCCCCGGGTGAAGTGACTCTGGTCTGCTCCAACCCACCATGTGAGACCCATGAAACCGGTACCACCAACACGGCCACCACAGCCTCTGCCAAGATTGGAACTGAGCGTGTGTGTTCTAACCCACCTTGTGAGACGCACGTGACTGGAACAACCAACACGACGACCACGGCATCGGCTGACATGGGCCGCGTGCAGCAAGTGTGCAGCAACCCACCATGCGAAACACATGAAACGGGCACCACAAACACATCTACACAGGTGTCCTCGAACATGGGCACAGAGACCAACATGGTACAGAGAGTTTGTTCCAACCCACCTTGTGAGACCCACGAAACCGGCACCACCAACACAGCTACGCAGGCATCTTCGAGTATGGGCAGTGCGGAAACCAACACTGTACAGAGAGTGTGTTCTAACCCGCCATGTGAGACCCATGAAACCGGCACCACCAACACAGCTACGCAGGCATCTTCGAGTATGGGCAGTGCGGAAACCAACACTGTACAGAGAGTGTGTTCTAACCCGCCATGTGAGACCCATGAAACCGGCACCACCAACACAGCTACGCAGGCATCTTCGAGTATGGGCAGTGCGGAAAC
>CM040461.1:3811567-3840351 GCA_022758105.1 Pangasianodon gigas | reverse complement strand
TTTTTTTTTTTTTTTTTTTTTTTGCCAGACATGTTCATTCAGGCATTTTTGCCTGTGCATACTGTGTGTGTACAGGTTTGTGTATTATGACCACCTTTGTGTAATTTGTCTTGCAGTACAACAGAGCGGTAATGGACAAGATGCTGGCACCAGTGCTGAGGCAACTTCGTCGACAGAACCTGCCAATCCCCCAATTCAGAGCAGAGCCATCACCACAGTGACGCAGGCCACACCCACCCCAGGACCCTCTGTTCCTGTAAGTCTTGATCTGTTTCAAGTCATTGTAACTTTTTCTCAGGCAATATTCCCCTGTTCAATGACTACATTGATATCATAAGTTACTCAGTTCAGTAACTGAAGGGTGTTGGTAAGTTAATGTCATTATCTTAATGCTAATCTTGTTCTGTGTACTTCAACCATCAATATATTTACTGTATTATGCTGCTCTTTTATTGCACCATGATTGTGGAGGCTCAGTACGTATCCCACTGTATGTGTTAATATGGATGGGAGGACCATAAACAGACCTGACTCTTGCCTTTTTTCTGCTGCCCCCTTCAGGAAATCTCATCCATGGCAGGCTCTGCTGCTGTAGTGGAGGGCTCTGGTGAAGCTGAGGCAATGGAGCAGGGAGATTCTGAGGCAGTAGCGATGGGCGAGGAGCCCATGCAAACTGAGGGTGAACTGGGTGAAGAGGGAGCCGTCAGAGTTGTTGCTATTGAGGAGGGTGCTGCCGGTGAGGCGGGCACCATGCTGCAGGTTCACGTTGCTATGGAAGCACAGCCGGGCCAGGGAGAGCAGGCTGAGGTAGGGGTAGGCGAGGTGGCCAAAACGTATTGCAATATGGATATTTAGGTTTGCTAAATGCAAGCAATATAGTAGTTCCATGTTTAAAAACTTCAAAAGTTATTTAAAGTCTACAAAAAGGAGAAATTAAAGTAGATCACATAGGACATTAAAAGAGATAATATTAATCAGCTTCTGGTCAGTGTTTCAAGTCTGTAATACTCAAATATGGTAGATATCATCTCCTAGCCTGAGGCAGGCTGTGCTCCTTTGATATGACTTCTTAACTATTTGGATTTATTTAGCAAATACAACACAAGCACCACACAGGTAACCTTTAGGAATAAATTAATTACTAGGAAAATATTTATGTAATAAATAATAAATCAGACTGTATGGTTACTACATGGTACAGATCACTGTACTACTAGAGCAATCTCTCCTTTTTATTTTTTTTATTTTTATTTTATTTCTTTTTTTTTAATTAATAAATTGGTCTAATTGGTCATGTCTGCAGATGGAGCAGGGTGGTGAGGGTGCGGAGGCCGTAGCTCTGGCAGGGCAGGACTCCGAGGCCTTGGCACTGCCTCAGGAACTGATGTCAGCCGAGGGGCAGCAGACCACGCTGATGGTGACGGGACTGACCCCGGAGGAACTGGCCGTCACTGCAGCAGCAGAAGCTGCTGCTCAGGCTGCAGCCACAGAAGAGGCCCAGGCGCTCGCCATACAGGCTGTGCTGCAGGCAGCCCAACAGGCTGTTCTCAGTGAGTCGTCATCTTACAGCCTAAGCTTTAACAGTATGCTCACTACAAGATGTATGAGTTGGTGTTGTACAAACGCTGGAAACAGCATTGCAGCTAAATTGTAATTTACTTATTTTTTTCTACTATCTACTTTTTCTGCTCTCAGATGAAGGAGACGGTGGACACGATGGTCAGCAGGCCACCACCATTCCCATTGTACTGACGCAACAGGAACTGGCTGCTCTGGTCCAGCAGCAGCAGCAACTCCAGGAGGTTCAAGCAGCGGCAGCCGCCGCTGCCCAGCAGCTGGGCGCCAATTCGGGTGCAGCGCCTCTGCCCACTGAAGGCCTCGCGCCTGCGGACAGCCTCAACGACCCCACGACCGAGAGCAACGGCCATGAGATGGCCGCCGCAGCAGTAACTGGAGCCGTGGCTCAGCTTCTACCCAGCACTTCTGCAGAGAGTGAGGAAAATAAAACATGCAGTCAAAGCCATACTGTATCAGGATTATCTGCAAAAGACCTCATTTGTCCTGTACACTTTATGCCATAGCAATGAACAAAACATTGAATCTGTGACTGATGCCAATTTACAAATGCTTACTTTTGTTGCAGCTTTGGCTCCATCGAGTACACTTGCCCCGGCCCAGCCCATGGTGGTTGCCAGCCCTGCCAAGATACAGGCCGCCACTGCACTTGCTGAGGTGGCCAATGGCATTGAGTCTGCAGCTGGGGTGAGCTGACCAATGCATTCACACACACGTACACTTTTGTACATTATATATGGCTGTATTAAGGGTTTAGGAAGAATGTGCTGTTTGTTTAAGTGCTTGAGTTTCTTTCTCTTTGTCTGGTGTTAACAGAAGCCAGGAGCACCCCCTGCAGTTGTGAAACCGCCAGTGAAGAAAGAAAATCAGTGGTTTGATGTTGGAATAGTCAAGGTGACCAACATGGTCGTCACACACTATTATGTCCCAGCAGATGATTCGGAGGTTACTGATGTGAGTCAGATTTTCTCTCTTGCTGTGAATTACAGATTTGTCTCAGTTTGCACTATGCTATTATATTGTGAGCTGTGTGTGAACATCAGTGATTGAGTTTGCCTTACATGTCATATTGCAGGATGATTCTGGGGCCTTACCAGACTACAGTCAAATGAAGAAAGTGGAGCTCTCTCCTGGCACTGCGTACAAGTTCCGCGTGGCTGGAATCAACGCTTGTGGCCGTGGAACGTTTTCTGAAGTGTCGGCATTCAAGACCTGCTTGCCTGGCTTCCCTGGAGCACCATGTGCCATTAAAATCAGCAAGGTGAGCTTTGAGAAATTTCAGTATTCACGCTATTTTTTCTTCAGAAAGCCTTCTTTCCTCTTCCTCTGTTTTTTTCCTTCCCACTTTTCGTTCATTGGACATTGTGGGTTTTTTTCCCCCCTAATCAGAGCCCTGATGGTGCTCACCTCACCTGGGAACCTCCATCTGTGACGTCGGGGAAGATCATAGAGTACTCCGTCTACCTGGCCATTCAGAGCTCTCAGACGACCGAGGCAAAAGCATCTGCCCCGGCTCAGCTGGCCTTCATGCGGGTGTACTGTGGGCCAAACCCCTCCTGCCTAGTCCAGACCTCCAGCCTGTCCAACGCCCACATCGACTACACCACCAAACCTGCCATCATCTTCCGCATTGCCGCCCGCAACGAGAAGGGCTACGGCCCTGCTACGCAAGTCAGGTGGCTACAAGGTGAGCTGGCATGATGTAATAAAAAGCCACAATATTTTGTGCCAATAAAGTATTTTATGGTTTTGATTTGCCAGATGACCACTAGGCATATCATTTGACAAGGTAAAATAGAACATACCTGATGCTTGCAAAATATATCAGAAAAGTGTACTGTGATATATATCTCAATATTACATTATATTGCCCTGCCCTATTTCCCCACTGTTTATATTAGTATTACATATTTAAACAATACTTTAAAAATACTTACTTAAATTATTCCACATTCAGAGCAACAGTTTTGCTTGCTACATTTTATTTGCCACTTTGTAGTGGTGACATTGGACAGAAATATTGTGCATGCTGAATATGATGCTTTGTATAGTGGACTTTCTTCACATTAATACTGAATTCGGAAGGGAGTCTAAAGAACGTATTTTTGTTTAAATATGTTATGTGAGAGAGAATATGGAGAAGTGTGCTGTGTTTTTAAGCCAGGAATGTGTGTGATCTTTTCCAGAAACCAGTAAAGATGGATCTGCTGCCAAACCTGCAGCAAAGAGACCGGTCTCATCTCCTGATACGTGAGTATTTCATTAATGTGTTCCTAGTGAAGAATACATACATAGGTTAAACACTGTATAGGGTCTATCCTAAAGATAAGGGCCTTTCGCACCGCTTTAGTTCCAGAACTAAATTTACAGTACTAAAGTACTGGGCGATTTTGCACGAACTATTTCCCCGTTCCGTTTAAAGGGTTGCATTCGCACCGACAGTGGGCACTAGGAAGTGACGTAAGCCCAGTCGACAGCAACGTCATTTGTGCTCGGCGTTCAACAACGGAAACAAAGAAGAACAACGTAAACAACCGGAGGATGGAGGACGCTGTGATCGGAGCTGTGTTTTTGTTGTGTCTCGCGTCCATCTATTGCTGTTCTCCATACTTGCGAAATAAGTTGACACTACAGTATGTTTACATGGCGTTTTAAATCATGGCGGGTAGATAGATAGCTAGATATACTTTATTGATCCCATGAGGGAAATTCTTCTGTTACAGCAGCATGGTCAGTAGCAAGGGTGAGGGCGTTTTCATACGCGCTTGGCCAATCAACGTCTACTTACGTCACAGATAGTACCAGTTGTGCTGGTTAGACCCTGCTCCGGAGTAGGAGCTAATTTGGTTCTCGAAAAAGGCAGCCCGGTACTAAAATCGCACCCAGTTCCGGAGGTGCGAGAACGCCAAAAAGTGGGTCGTTCCACAATTAGTTCAGGTACTATGAAAAGGTTCCCGCAGTGCGAAAGGCCCTATTGACTGTATAGAGTCTATCCTAAAATGTGATTCAGTGGCGAATAATTGGTCTAATAGAGCTGGGTCCTACCTAAATGTTATCAATGTTTTTTTGGTTGTGAGTGAAACAGGCACAGCACTTCTCTGTGATAGTTTAGCATGAGGTGAATGAGGGACAAGTGAAATGGGACATATTACTGGTTAATATTACATTTCCTTTGTGCACAAACGCATGGTGACGTAGTTAAAAGTTAGGAGAAATTTAGAAGCCTGAAAAAGGCATTGCAATTTGACCAAACATTTCAGAAAAGCAATTTTTTTCTTTTAAGTGATGAAAACTGAATGGTGAAGTTAAAATAGGGACAAACTAACAACTAAAAAGGTCAGGTTTTTATATTAGGTTGTCTTTAAGGTGATGCCAGATTAGTAGACTGATAAACAGTGGTCCAGATGCAGACTAAGCAAAGTATTTCAACAGACCAAAACTGTAGAGAAACTACTGTAGCAGAGACAATTTCATAGAATTTATCAGTTTCATAGACTTTCAAGTTGTTGAGGAAAACAATGTTTAAAGATGAATGACCTGTTTGAAACCTCTGTTTGAAAGGGTTTGTGTGAGAAGTGATACCATGAAGTGCCACTATGAACCAACCGCTTCGAATTGTCTTATTTATGGCCATAAACTGGTTAATCTTTTAAAGCTAGCGAGTCACCTTTCAGTCATTTTAGTAGCTTATCCGGACCTTTGTAAGTGAGAAATTTTATAAAACTGGACCTTCACTAATTTTTTGTTGAATACCCTTGTTCTAGATGGTTTCTACCAAACTGAATGATCTGACTATTTATTTATTTATTTATTTATTTTTCCCTCCCACTCTCTACAGGAAAGGTACCGGTCCAAAAAAGGCCAGAGCCGACCAGTGAGAGATTTTGACATGCCCCTCCCCCTTTGAGACCAAGACCCCTGACCGAACTCCTTCCTGCTGAATGCCCTCCCCAGCCTTATTAAACCACATCCCCTACCACCTCTGACTTAACATGAAATGACAGCGGAAAAAAAGGAGAAAGATCAAGATAATCTGTTTGTGCCCTACCCCAATCATCACTGGACATCCTGGTGCCATGGACGCCTTATCGCTTCGACTGTGTTAAAATGAAACCGTATTATAAATGTTTCTTCTTCAGACAAACAGTTAAAAGCACATTCTTTTTGCTTTGTCCTGGAAGTTTTGTGTGATAAATTTCCAATGGCAGCAGTCAAGTTAACTGTATTTTCTGTAGTTCGTTTTTTTTTTTTCCTTCCTTCATGTTCTTTTATTTTATCTTACAAGCAATAGATAAAAAAAAAAAAACTACTTTGCTCTTCTGCCAGTTTTTTTAAGTCTGTATATTTCAGTTGGACACAGACGGACGTTGGACGGTAACTGAAGAGGGAGAAAGCCGACAATGAAGCTACACCTGGAAATCCATTGAAGGATGGGAGGGGGAAAAAAGCAACAACACAGCACTTGGTGATGCTTCTGAAAAAAAAAAAAAAAAAAAACTTTTCATTTTAAGACATCTGTAATTATATATTCAATCTGAGTCCAGTAGCCTGTTATTACATCACTGTGTTTTCATTCATAGCTAAGAGGGAATTGGAGAACTGTATTTTGTACCGAAGATGTAAGGACTCCGATCCTTGTAGATGGGGAGGCATATGACTTTTTTTTTTTTTTTTTTTTTTTTTTTTTTTTTTTTTAAATTGCATTGAAATGCATCTTGTATAAAGAAAGAAAGGGGGGAGGGGGGATCCCATAAATAGTAAGAAGTGACGCAGAAGCTCGCTGTGTGCTTTATTTTTGTATTTTTTCTTCTTTTTTTTTTTAAACAGAAAAAACGTTCCCCTTATTGTGTACGTGTGAATTTGCTCAGTTTTAAAAACATGTGTTTCCTGCTCATTCCTGTAGTCCGAGTGTCTTGTGGGATCCTGTGGCCGATCGTCCTGTGCGCCACGGAAATTTTCTACATCCCACCTTAAGGAATCTTTCAAACGATGATTTGGAAAATTAAAGATTGAAGTGAACTTTTTCTACTCACTTTGGAGAAAGACTACCCACTTAAAACAAGCTTTAGCATACTGAATATAGGTTTTTCTTTCTTTGTTTCTTTATGCATTTTTTCCTCCCAACTTGTATATTGTTGATCATTTAAAGGAGTGTGTTCCTGGAAGGCTGTTTGTTCTCCTTTGGTTCATTTTTTTTCTCTTCCTGTTAACCTTTTCACTAGTCCATAGTTTATGTAAACTTTGCTTTTTCGAGTTTCTGTGGATTTTTTTTCCCCCCATGCTTGTTTGTGAGCTGGTTAGAGGTAAAAGCAAAACTGGGATTCTTCTCACTGTGGGGAAAATGTCACAAGCATTTTCATTCATCTTGGGGCAGTTGTTTTTTTGTTTTTTGTTTTTTTTTTTCTTGGCAGATGGTTTCGGGGTGCAGGGTACAGATGGATTAACAGTGTCGGATTGAGAGTGCTGATACGGGATGAGTTTATTCATTGTGTTCAGTTGGATGATGCTCAATTCCGATCCTGGACCAGCATGCTTGCTCTGAAACGTGATTTGCATTACGACCCCCAGTTTCTAGAATGGTATTTGACGGAAAAGTGGACCGGTATGTGTCTGAATGGAATTGAGAAACATTGGTTTGCTTTTCTGACAATTTGTGAAAATGATGGATTATTGGCACAGCCAGCGTTTGAACTCAGTTGTAAATTAGTTCTTTCACGTAGCAAGAAGTAAAACAAAACTCCGCCTTTTTATATAATTATCTGTAACAAATGTTTTTACATGTTGTCATCTATTGATTGCTTTTGTGTCTTGACATATAAAAGTAATGGAAATCTGTCTCTGTGTTCATTTGTGTCATGTTGCTTGACATTTTTCAGTTTTTTTTTTTTGTTGTTGTTTTTGTTTGTTTTTGTGTTGGAGGATTCTTGGGTCATGTCTTTGGGATATGTGTAATTAATATAAAAGACCAGCAAGAATATTAAATGTCTTTCTAATCAGAAATAGCAAAAAAAGAAAAATCTGCGCTAGGATTTTAACGCTGTTTATGCACACATGGCTACTTTCCAACGATAATAAACCATTTTAGAGAATACTGAATACTGGTTTATGGAGTTGGCTCGTGGTCTATTATCTAAAACGCCAATCTTGTGCTGGTGGGCCTTCCGACTTGCCGTAGCGCCATGTTTCTGTATCCATGGAAACGCGGCGAACCAGTTAGCCCGAGATTATCTGCTTGTTTTGGACTGAGTAGTTAGCTTTATTAGTAATGTAGAACGTCTGATTATGATGTCTTCATATCTATTATTTCTAATTTCGGCTTTTGTTTAAAGATAAAATGAGCTGTCAGGTGAATGAGGCTAGTTAGCTTTACGGATTAGCCGGGTTAGCTCGTGCCATGGATCAGTACAGTATTCTCGGCAGGATTGGCGAAGGAGCGCATGGAATTGTGTTCAAGGCCAAACATATCGAGGTAAAACTCCACACACAGTAATATATGCTGCTGTCTCTTGTGCCTGCGTCGCTTTTAAGGCGTGTTTCTGTAGCTAGTCTCCTCTGTTTAAGCCGTGTAGAGATAGCCAGCTCTGTGCGCGTGCCAAAAGCCTTTCATACAGTTACTGAGTGTATCCAGTGCGCCGTCCGCTTCCACCCCGTGCTTCCGCTACTGAGCACATGAGCTGTGTAGTGCTTATTTATTTATACACCAAATTGCATTGCGGCACACCTTCCCCTCCCGGTTCTGGAGTACCCCTTATCCTCCCCAACCTCCACATATCCTCCCCATGTCCTCCCCATGTCTTCCCATCCTCCACATATCCTCCCATCCACCCCATGTCCTCCCCATGTCCTCCCCATACCCCCATGTCCTCCCATCCTCCACATATCCTCCCCATCCACCCCATGTCCTCCCATCCTCCACATATCCTCCCATCCACCCCATCCTCCCCATGTCCTCCCCATGTCCTCCCATCCTCCACATATCCTCTCCATGTCCTCCACCTGTCCTCCCCATCTTCCCCATGTCCTCCCCATGTCTTCAGGGTTGCCAGGTCTCCAGCAAATTTCCATCCCAAGAACATCTCAAAAATTACATGAAACTAGCTTAAAAAATGTGGGCATTGGAGAAAAAAAAAAGGAGCCATTTTTCTATTTTTTTTCTTTTCACCACGGTGTGCACGCATTTCTTTGCACTATCTGCAATACGGCCATTATCCCCTTTTTTCCTCTCCCAGTCTTGGCAATATATCAGCAGAAATGGTTCTGTATGTTTTAGATGCTATCTGTATTTCACTTGCCCTTTGTTTGCCATATCCAATGTTTGCGGAAATTGGTTAGATTCTGATTATTTTCTCTCAGTGGAGGTGAAATATTGTGAAATTAGCCCCCGAAAAGCCCCACTACCCTCAGACTTGCTTTTCCTCCTTGTTCCAAAGCTATCCCAATTTGCCATAAAAACTAAATAAACCAAACCAAATAAATAAATAAACAACTCTGCCAGTTCTGAACGATTCTCCTACAGTAGCATGCTGTAGGATTTTATTCCTTACTTGTCTCTGTGCATGCCATTTATCTACCCATTAAATCCATACTGTTCTTTATATGCAGCTCATATCAGCTTTCTCTCTTGCTGTCTTTTCTTTTTTTGTCTCTAGACAGGAGAGACAGTGGCACTGAAGAAAGTGGCCCTACGAAAGCTAGAAGATGGGATTCCCAACCAAGCCCTAAGAGAAATTAAAGCACTTCAGGAAATTGAAGATAACCCATATGTGAGTGTGCTTAATAAAGATATGGCTTTTGTTTATTACACACATTTCTGGTTCATGTGCAAAAACAGTCACTGTAGGCTCACTTACCATCTCTAGAAAATGAAAACATGTTAGTCCAGGACAGTTTAGAGCCTCTAAACCTATGGGTCTTGGGCTTGATTATGTTTTGGACAAGGCTGCATTTGCAAAATATCTGATTTGTTTACTGGTGTAAATTGAATGACCGCGTAATAAATTTAGTTGCTCGGTAGCTCCAAATTCTCAGGATTTGGTTAAAATACCTACAATGCTACAATGATGATTTAAATGAACATGAGCTAGAAATGATTAATAGAGACCTCTCAAAGGCCACGGCTTTGCTGTTTCCCCCACCTTATATTTTGCTGAATGTCTTAATTGCCTGATGCATTTCCTCCTTTTAGGTAGTAAAGCTGAAGGATGTGTTCCCACATGGTACTGGCTTTGTGCTGGTCTTTGAGTATATGCTGTCGGATCTGTCAGAGGTTATCCGTAACTCTCAGAGACCCCTGACCGAGTCTCAGGTCAAGGGCTACATGATGATGTTGCTCAAAGGGGTGGCCTTCTGTCATGAGAACTCCATCATGCACAGGGTATGTGGCCCCTCATGTTTTAAGGTTCTCTCTCTTTTTTTTTTTTTTACCTTTTGGGCTTAATGCTGTCATCTCAGACATCAGGCATTTGGAGTGATACCAGATTCAACCACTGGATTAGATAAAATAGTAATAGTAAATATGTAACAACTCTGATTTAACTAAAATCTAATTATACCACAGCGCTGTTGAATTCTCTCATATGATTGGTCAGAAGGTGGTGATTAATTTCCTACAACAGCACATCTAATGGTAGTTCCAGCTGCAAGACATATCACAGTATAATATTAATGCGACTTGTTCTAATACGTTGTCGTTTCTACAGTAACAATTTACACAGGGACTTGTCTTACAGACACATTAAAAACATGTACAATTGTTGATATGGTGAAGTTTTCTGTACGGAGAGGTTTATTTAACGTTTATGGAAGGAGTCTCCAGTGTCAGCGCCTTTGTAACAGTCAAACGTAAAGCTGTTCCTTTAAGTTTTCAGACATGAGAAAGTGTTTAGGACGGAAGACTTGTTTCGGGAACGTTCCACAATGATTTATAATGATTATATTATGATTATATATTATAATGATTAAATGTAACTATAAACGGATGATAAGTAAGATGAGCCATACTTTAATCAATTATAAAGGTAATTGTTTTCTGTGGTATAAGAGGAATAAAACACTAAAATAAAAAACAACATAGACACAAGAAAGGAATAAAACACTTCAGGGTGGTAAGAGTAACTCCACTTGATCACACCATCTTGTCGCTGATTATTTTCCTATCACAGCACATCCCCAAAGTGTTTTACTCCTTTCTTGTGTCTGTGTTGTTTTTCCACATAATAAAATACATTATTTTATGTACGTACTGTTTATATGCAGGATCTGAAGCCTGCAAACCTTCTAATCAGCTCGACAGGTCATTTGAAGATTGCTGATTTTGGTCTGGCCAGGCTTTTTTCCAACGACGGAGAGAGGCTTTACAGTCATCAGGTGGCCACAAGGTGAGTATTAGGTTTATTTACCAGTATAGTTTGACCCAACACTTAACCAGATTCTTTCTACTGGGTGTTAATTCAGTATAGAGCCACTCAGAAAGCTACTTCCAGCTTCTCTGGTTGTCTTTGCTAAGTGGTTCCTTGTTCTTGTGTGTGAAGCAGCACGTGAAAGCTGAAAACGGATTCTTGACAAAAATCTTAAGCCTGCTTTTGTTGTGAAAATTGTATGCTGTTGTGTTGCAGGTGGTACAGAGCTCCAGAGCTTCTATACGGTGCTCGGAAATATGACGAAGGAGTGGATCTCTGGTATGCTAATTCACAGCTCCGCCTCACAGTTACACACGTTTAACAAGAAAAGATCATTTTCAAGAATTAATGAGTATAAATTCATAACAAAAGCTCACCATCCATATCTTTCACATTTACTTAAATTCTACATGATGATGGAGTGGATTTCTTGGTAGCCACTTCATGGTTTATAATTCCAACAGAAAAATCAGGATTACGCAGAAAAAAAACCCCACATTAAAGGAGCAGTTTGTAATTTCTCCAGGAAAGTACGGAACAGTTTGTAATTTTTAGAGGAACAGTTTGTAACTTTGAGAACTCTGATCTGGTTTATAATGCATTACATTGCAACACTGTGAGCTGCAGATTTGTGAAGGTAATTGTTAAAATCATATCATTGTTATAGGTCTGGGAACACTTTTAAATATTTTTAAATATACTTTTAACACCTCTAATTTTTAATAAGGTACTACAGATGTGAAAGTTAATTTTTTAAGGGTAATAATTATAATTACTATTAGATGAGATTTTATTAGAATAAATTCCCTTGAAGGTTAGATATCACTCTTTTTCAGTCTGATATTAATCTAATTAAACACAAAGACTTTCTTTTGTGGCCATCTGTACCAAAGGTGCCAATATTTTTGAAACTAAATATATTAGAGAAGCTCATCTTTATTTCATTTGAGGTGATAAACATTCGCTTCTAACCACCTTCCCCAGCACACACCTTGGTAATGTCTTTTTATCTGTATTTGCTAAAGTGCACACTAGATGGTGACAATTTCACAAATTCTGCAAAATACCCCCAGAAGCTGTTAGACCGTTAGTAATCAGGGTGGTGCTGTTGGTTTCTAACCCCTGACCTGTGGTTTGGCGTGTGCTTGTTGCAGGGCAGTGGGTTGTATTTTTGGGGAGCTGTTGAATAACTCTCCTCTTTTCCCTGGAGAGAACGACATCGAGCAGCTGTGCTGTGTGCTCCGTGTCCTGGGAACTCCCAACCAGAAAGTGTGGCCGGTGAGCTTTTCCATCCTCACGCCTCATTTTCAGTCCCTGCACACTTTCTCCAATTTTTTTCTAAATATATGTCTAAATATCATCCTCGGCTCATGAGTTTAAGCAGACTGAGACCCAGTGTTTTAAACCAGCGATGCCATATATGAGATCTTATACCAGAAAAAAGGTAGATTTGGATCTGAGGTATTGTTTCGCATAAGGAATGATGCACCAGGGACAAGCTGAGTGCAAAATCATGGCCATTAACCTGGATTAGTTTTGTCAGGATCTATCAACTATGGGTCTCTCCTTTCATGACAATACAATCCATACCCAGATACATCATGAGTGAACAGATACATTAGCTGTGTTTAAAGTGATACAAAATTTGAGCCATTTTCACGTGATACATTGCAGTGTAATGTGATGCCATTGCACAAAGCAAATCGGAGTCAAGTCTCCTTCACTGTGACTGTCAGCGCTTTGTAACAGTCAGAGGTAAAGCTGTACGTTTTCCGACACGAGAAAGTCTTCGAGACAGAAGAGTTTGCGCTTTGCTGCATTTTTTTGCTTATAAACTTAAATAGAGGCTATTATAAATAATGTAAGTGATAGATTTAATTCAGTTTTATTTGTATAGTGCTTTTAAAAATAGACATTCATAGACCACAAAGCAGTTTTTACATTAAATTCTCATGTAGATTTAGATGAACAAGCAAGGTGACAGTGGCAGGAAAAAACTCCCTTTACAACATTAAATGCAACTATAAATGGATAAAAACTACAATGTCATTCTTTAATAAATAAAAATTGCAATTGTTTACAAATTGCTGTGGTATAAGAGAAACTAAAAACGTCGGATTGTGCTGTTATACTGTAGGAGAGCAATCAATTTCGCAGTGGTAACAGTGATTCCACTAACCGTCGCTGATTATTTCTCTGTAACAGCATGCCCAGAAGTATTTTATTCATTGCATAATAGCTCTAATTTAATAATAACAATAATTGCATAATAATTCTAATCTAGTTTTAAGGAGAGCTGTGCCATTAGTATAGCTTACAGTGATTTTATATCTGTTTCTAACAAAACTTATGTTGTATCATAAATATATTTTTTACAGGAGATCACAGAGTTGCCAGATTACAACAAGATCACATTTAAAGATAATCCACCGATCCCTCTGGAGGAAATCGTGCCCGACACGTCCCCTCAGGCCATTGACCTGCTGAAGAAATTTCTCGTGTATCCGTCCAAGCAGAGGATTAGTGCCAGACAGGTGCGATCACACAAACCATCTCACTTTACCGTCTGTACACACATTTAACTGTGCTGTACGTTTTAGAGGAAGGTCCGTCCCTACAGTCGGTCAGTGAGGTAATAAACACTGCTGCGTAGTGCACAAGGTTTCCAGAGATACAATAAAATGTATATGAAGGACGCTAAGAGAGATCTGGCTCACTGTTTAGAAGGATTTTTCCTTTCCCTGCTGTTGGTAAGACACATCAACAACAATGAACATAAAATTAACATAACATTAACGATTAACACTAACGACTTAACATTAATGACATACTTGTTGCTAGGGTAGCAATGAAATGAGGAAACATAAGTAACCCAAGGAGTAAATGTTATATTTAAAAATCCACTATTTTATATATCAACTGGTTTCACCTTCTACACCTTCATTAGCTTTTTGTTGTACATCAGATCTCTAAAAAGTTATTTTTTCTCTTGAACCTTTATGTACTACAATGTAATTTTTAGTTCCACGACATTTATTACTGAAGGACACTGTCACTTCGTCACTGTCACTTCTTTCTGTTTCTTTCTCTCCGCAGGCTTTACTGCATCCCTACTTCTTCACTGACCCGCTCCCTGCCCATCACTCAGAGCTGCCCATTCCTCAGCGCGGGGGGAAACACTCTCGCCAGCGACTGCAGCCCCCCTACGAGTTCTCAGTGGACCGGCCTTTGCATGAGAGCCTGGTGGATCCCAGTCTGATCCAACCACACGCATGGGGGTGTTTATGAGGCCTGCTTCCCTGATCATGGCTTCTTTGCACAGTAGCAGGTGGCTGAAGCTGACTTTGCATTAGTGATTTGCATTCTTAAAATATTCATGAATATATAATATTATAGGTGATGATGATATTAATTTCCTAACTGTAATAATACAAATTGCAATGTCAGGATCTTATGTCAAATATTGTGATTTTTAATGCTCACAAGGGAATGGCCATGATTGTTGTAAAGTTGTTTAGATCATACTACACCTGTGACTGGATCTCTTATTCTTTAGAGCACATTTGAATACAGCAAAGTGTCTCAGAACTACTGATTTGAATGTTGAGCTTAACTTCCTGTAAATAGACCTGCCAGCTTTGCCCCTGTGTTTTGTTTTGTTGTTGTTTTTTTATTTTCTTTTTCAGCTGTGCATTCGCCTCATAATATTAACTTTGCTGGCAGTGTTTCATAATCCTCAGCAGAGGTGGCTCATGGGATTCGAGCGACGCCTTAGATAACAGCAAACAGCCACCACATGACTGAAACCACACCCTGTTTACTATATAGTGCACTGTCACGTCTAAAAACTTGGTGGAGAAGATCCAGCACTCTCATAAAATACTGAACAAAATACCCTTAATGCAAGTTCAGCTCCCTTGCTAAGTGTGGTTTAAGTTCATCTCCTTCAATCATTCGCCTTTCTTTTTGCAAACATAACTCTAATGAATTTTTTTTTTTTTTATTTCTGTTTATTTTGACTTTTTGCCTATCATCACCTGAATTGGGAATACCAGCAGTAAACGGTCTGATTTCCTCCAACAGCCACAGCACATGTTAAAGATGCAGATTGCAATTTTAAACATTATTCTAGACCTACATATAAGTAGTATTAATTGAATTTTAAATCTACTTTAGTCAATATGTGATTGGCATTATTCCCATGTAATGGATCTCACTAGTCTCTTCATTTTAGGCTCCTGATACTGATTTTTTTCAAACCCAGATGCAGCATAGCAGCTCAGCTCTGAACCTTTTCTCTGAAATGCAGTTCATCAGACATAAACAGTTTGGGTTGTGGGGGAAGAGGAAGGCTCGTCAATGCTTTCATTGCATTTTACTTGCTGTTCGCTTCACAGGCAATAGAAGGAGCTAAATATTACAAACTGCTACTTTATCGCATTGTCATATCACTTTGGTTATTCTTACTAGAGAAGTCACGCACACCAAAATATTGTTTAATAAATGAATTCATTAAACCAAAACAAAACAAAACAAAAAAAATGTATGACCTGTTGGGTAAGGGTGTTCCATCATCTGAAAAAAAAGCACACTTTTTCTTGGTTAAAAAAATTGTATGTCACAAATCTTTAAAAAAAAAATAAAAAATCGAGCAGTAGTTTTGAATGTGGTATGTTCACACTTTCACACTTTTACAGTCAGTAGAGAAGAGATACTGTAGCTGCGGTCCTAGTCCATTAGCGCACATGTCAGTTTGGGGCAACTTCCTCTGGTATAAAATTGGTGCATAAAACGTGCTCAAAAATCATTATGCTAAGTTGTATATAATTATATAATATATACCTTACATTATTTATTTGACATTATATACTTACTAAGTATATGTGTTACATGTGTCTACTAACAGGCAAGTATATCCACACACACACGCACTATAGCAGCCACCCCTTTCAGATCTGGCCCTAGTGGTACTTTGATTAAGTTGTATTTTGTTCTGAATTAAAAATAAAAGAAAATCAATATTTACAAAGTCCAGTGTGACAACTTACCCACTGATGGGGCAAATTGTCACAAGTGCACACCCTCTACTTCGGGGTTCACAATTATTTTTGGCAAATAACCCTAAATGTACATTATGAATTGTCTACCACTCTACAATTTTTTTTTTGAAATTCCAGATTTATAATTTAGGACTACTGAAACATTTGAACATTTTATTATGTCAGTAATGTGTATAACGTAAGTGACTAAAAACCAAATGAATATTCCTTGCACTGACTTACCAGGCTAGATGGGAAGGATAAACTTGTTTTTGCCTGCATGTTTTTCCGCTGTCACATCCAGCTTTGAGTGATACACAAGGAATAAAACACAACAGGCATGTTGTTATAGCAAAATAACATGAAGCAGAAGAGCCTGGTTTATACCTGACACATGACTTTCCCTGTGCGTGTAAAAGCAATGGATATGTGAGCGGCGTTATTCACCCACTCACCTGCCTATCTTATGTGCATCTGCCAGATTAAATGCGACATTCACTAGACAGCACATCGGAGCCAAAAACGTCCCTGTCCATCAGGTTTCTAAGAACTGTCAAATGTATATCGATTTCATGCACTGCGATGTTAAACACAATGCCAAGCTCTGTTTCTCTTAAAACTTTCCACCGTTGTTGTGACTGTTGTCATGAGCTGCGTCTCAAATCATATACTCTGACCTTACATTAAAAAATATTTACTAATCTAGAAAATCCAGAAGATGGTACTCAAAACAGACCTTTCAGTAGGTTT
Organism: Pangasianodon gigas; assembly: GCA_022758105.1. NCBI lineage: Eukaryota > Metazoa > Chordata > Actinopteri > Siluriformes > Pangasiidae > Pangasianodon > Pangasianodon gigas. The sequence goes on along the minus strand of CM040461.1, from coordinate 3,823,589 downwards.
AAAGACTACATGAGAGGTTTTTAAAATTCAAACACATAACTGTAATTGGAAAACTGTAATTGGTTAGTGTTAATGCTCAATAATCTAGAATATAAGTATGTGATTTGAGACACAATACTAGTTTGTTTAGTGGAGGTAGATGGACGAGGAAATTTGTCCATCATTATTGCTGTATTCCTAAGCTACTGCTGCGTGTTAGGATAGTGAAAAGACTAAAATAGCACATTCTTATTTTAAATGTGGCTCGTTTGAATGTCATTTCAAAATAGCACACAAAATCCGTCTTCGTAGTCAGAATGATATTTCTATAACAATTTGTAAAATAAATGAATAAAACAAAAAAGAAGATTGCGAGTATCTCTTTTTCTATATCAAGCAACCTCACATGGATATGTATAAAGAATACAAAAAAACAAAACAAACAAAAAAAAAATGTGCCTGAGAATTCATTCTTTCATTTTGTAACAAATCAAGACCAAGAAAAGTAAGAAACAGTGAAAGGTTTGACAACACGCCCCGCTCTCCCCAACATGTAGGGACTCCTTTCAGTATCAGTGAAATTGTAAAATATGTCACAATAGTACCGTTTTTTTCCCGACTGCTTTGTTGTTTCTCAGCGGAGTAGCACTACGGAGTATGAGAAATGACCAACTATTATTACATATTTATGCTTTACTGAGAATGTGAACTGCACTACTAAAGTTTCAGATTGTTATTAGCAGTGTATACAAGCTGCAGATTTCTACAATGATCAGTCAGACAAAAATTATAAAATTCACTCGGGCAGTTCTCTCTGGATCCTCCACAATGACAAGGCCAGTATCATCCAGGTCTCATCTGTTCAGCAACACTGGAAAAAAGAAAAAAAAAAAAAGTCCCCTCCCAAACGTTACATTGTTCAAAAGCCATGGAGGAAACGGCCCCCTGTTATCTGTGCAATGCAAAATGCCACCAATTTGGTTGCTCCAGTTACTATGAATAGGGCTGCTTGATTTTATCAATTCAGTCTCACCTGGGAGTACATCAGGTCTGCTAGTGCATATTACTGTATCTTGCTAATTTTAGTTCACTTTGGGTAGTCCATTTAAAACCAGGAATTTAAATGATGTGACATGCTTCATAGCTTGTTGCACATTGTGACAAAGTCAAACAACTGATGCTTGAAGTGTTGTGTATGATTGTGTTTATTATTAATATTATAACAGTCCTGCCCATGGTTCAGCTTTGCCACAGCTATCCTTCTGTCCTTTCTCTAATTTCCCTGAAAACTGAATGAACAAAGGAAACTGGAACAGTTTGCTTTGATTAACAAATCACCTCCATGACAGTGTTCAATGTGTGAGCTGTGTCGATGCGGCCTGGCTATCTTTCCACGTGATTGCTGTCTTTCTTACTATTTGCATCTCAAACTCTCGTCTTAACTGCTTCAGTTGTGGTACATAGAAAGCTGTGTTTTGCATCTTTTATCGACTTTTGGGTGACCCAAACCTCTTTCTTTTGTACAGTATCTCTGGTTTGGTATTTGGATTGTCTAGGTTGGTTTGGGTGACATTTTTCCCCCCTTGTGTAGAAACAAAGCCTTTTCTCATCACTATCACTTACTTGAACCACAAACACCTTCGAAAAGTATTTGGGTGCTTTGTATTATTGCTTATAGATGCGATCCGTGTCTTCCATGTATTTCTCAGCAGGAAACTCGCAACTAGAAAGAGCTGTCTTAACCCTTTCTTGCATAAATGATTATAAAACATATCAAGATATAATTGCATGCAACTGAATTTGGACTTTTTCTAAAAGCTTTTTTCTAAATAACTATAGTTAGCCGGCATCCAAGGAGTACAAAAGTAGTAAAAACATTGCTGAAACAACCTTAATGTGTTTGTAAAGTCATTTACCAACTTTTTACTTCTAAAATATTATACAACAACATTTAAAAAAAATAATTTTTAGAGGAAAAAAAAAATCAAATATTGAAATATGCAGTGTAGGTCTGATGTTATGACATTAAAAAAAAGAAGATAATATTTGTTACAGTCTAACTTTTTTTTTTTTTTTTAACTTGATTAGACCTTATTATGTAGAAAGTTTAGACACAAATGCCTGAGACATACTGCATATGTTACTGTCAGCCACGTTGGACTGCAAGGAGCAACACTCAATGGAGTAATAGAAATTAGGAAAATGGTGTATATAACATTGGGTTGGTTTGGAGGTGATTTACATGTTATATAATTCTAAAAATAGCCTTAAATAAATGGTCTAAGATTGTGGACACCATCTTATGTATCACTTCCGTTTAGCGCACATCCCACCGTGTAATAACAACCACAACTCAGCTTTAATGAGATCATATCTCAGGCATGATAAGGACCTGAACTACCATTTGGGGCCCAAAATTTAATGCCTCACAAGACATGGCTCAGATGTGGTTGGCTGGTGTTTTTGGTCCTTATTCTGAATGCCATAAAAGTACAGTATATGTGTGTGCTTACAGCTCAGTTTTTTGGCCCACAATACATTTTTCCATTGCTGTAACTGTGGGCCCTTATGCACCTAAAGTCAGCCATATTTGATCTGCTATGTTTGTGTTTATTCGGTTATTCAGCCACAGAGAATTGAATCTTTGCTAAAACAAAGCAGCGTCTGCAGATCATCTCGGACGAACTCTTCTACTGAGTTATACAATCATTTATATGAATACAGTATAAAAAGTTATGATAATAGAGTGAATTTATCTCTGTACTTCCCTCTGAAGCACTAACTGGTGTGGGAGGTGTGTCTTCAGCGGAAGAGCATTTTCTAAAATTACCTCCTACACCATGCCCCCTCCCTCCTTTCCCTTCAGACCCTCGCCACCTCCACCACCACACCACCCTCACTTTCTCTTATCGGACCAGCAGCACTTCAGAGCAACGCCTGGTCTTAACTGTAGCTCTTTCACCTCTCTCGCCCACCTGGAGGCACAGAGATCATCCACACCAAACTACAGCCAGGTAAGAAGCACCAAGAGCACGGATGCAGCAGGTGAGCCGAATTATTTTGTTTTTTGCTCCCTGTCATAACTCATTTTGGCTTTGCTGTCGTAACATGTCAAATTATTGCACCATCAAATCAGCTGTGCTTCAAACTATAAGAAATTAATCTAAGACCTAAAAAAATGAACCAGATTATACCTACAGAAATGTCATATTGCTGTACACTCTTGATATAACAAAGTTTTATCTCTGTTTATTATTTGTATTATAATATCAATTGCTGTAGTTTACCAAGACTGTCATCAGATGCTATTAACCATTTTTGATTATTTATTACTGTTGATATTGTGTGATTAAATACAGTGGCTACTGAGTAATTATAGTAAAAGAAATGCATGGTTAGAGCAAAAAAGTTTCTGCACTAGGTGTGTAATGACTCATATTACATTATGAATTATATTATGTGAAAAAATACTCGCAATGAGATTACAATAAAACTAATATTTCTATCATGATTAAGCCCATTAATTCCATTAATTTCTATCATGATTAAGCCCATTAATTCCATTAATTTCTATCATGATTAAGCCCATTTCTGGACGAGCTTGAAATTACTTTGCTCTAGTGGCTCTATTTGTTTTATCGTAGTTGCAGAAGTAAGAAATAAAGCATGACGGGACAGTGTGTTATATAAAAAACAACAGGGTGGTATAATGACTTACTGTTACCACAAAGAAGATTATTTTCAAATAACAGCCCAATAACTCTAAGTGTTTTATTCCTCTTATACTACAACAATTTGCCAATAATTAAAATGTTTTATTAATTAAAGAATGACACATCATACCTTTTATCCGTTTATACTTACGTTTAACATTGTGGAACTTTAGGAGAAAAAAGTTAGTTCTGTTACAGCAGCTATAAACAGTCCCTCCCATGCCAGCCTCTCTTTTTTTTTCTCTTGAAGTTAATCAGACAAGAAAATGCAGCTTGGCATGTTACCAAGAAAACCACAAAGCCCTCTGTCCTGACGACTTTCCTGTGTTGGAAAACTTAAAGTTACAGCTTTAACTCTGACTCTGACACTGGAGGCTTCTTCTAAAAAAAAAGTTTCCTCATAGAAAACTTCACTATATCAGTAATTACACACTTTTAAAATCAATCAACCTTCTGACCAATCAGAATTAAGAATTCAACAGCGCTGTGGTATAATGAGAAATATAAGATAGATGGATTTGATATATTCTTGATATTTGATTTGATTATATATTTTATATGATAAAATTATATATTTTATAGATTATATGATTCTTTTTAGTTTTGTGTGTATGTGTGTATATATATATATATATATATATATATATATATATATATATATATATATATATATATATATATATTATAAAATATAATGTATACTTTTTTTTTTTTTTACAGTTTAGGACTGAAGCTGAAGGACTTTTGGCCATGGAGGCGACTGTAGAGTCTCGCTGGGCATCCTCATCGCTGCTGCCAGGTGAGGTGCTGCCCACTTACCCGTCTGACTCCAGCTTTGTGTCTCACACCGAGGACGATTCGACTTTCTCCAGCATAGATGCTGAATGTGGAGGCCTGCCTTCCCTCTTCTCCAACGCCGTCCAGAGCCGCGGCGCAGCGACATACAGACACAGCCCAGGTCAGTGCTAGACACAAAAAGATTTTAAAAAAATTTATTGTTGTCTTCAAGGTAAATAAAAGTGTATTGTGGAATAACAGACAACAGAGTATAGTATTTTTTTTTATTTTGACATGTAATTTTCTACTACAATTGAGGCAGGATACAATTAAAGCTAAGCATTTGAGAGTTAAGTTTCTTCTCATAGGGTCTGACAGTGGCTCTGTGGCAGTAGTGGGATTGGAACTCGTAACCAAACCCACTAAGTTTCGTTCTGCGGCTAATGTTTTACATTAGAGCTGTGAAGAGCAGCGGAAACACCTGCACTGTCCAAAGATGGTTTTAGCTTGATGGTATTCTTAGATTGTTTTCATACTTGGTCTATTTATGACTCAGCTTGTTTTGTGACCCTTTCACATTTGGTCATTTTCAGTGTCCCAAGTGGTCTCAGATCGACTCAGCATTTTTCGTGCATATGTGATCACAACAAATAAACTCAGCCCTCTTTTAAGGGTGTTTTCACATACAGGTCTATTTAAATGAAACTTTCTCAGTTCTGCTGAAGTGAACACGAAAGGGAGCTAGCTGCAAATCACCTCAGTGCTTTAAGTGTTCATGGTATAAGTGGAATCAAATGAGAATTCAGTTCTCTTTCTGGACGTTTTACTGAAACAATGGAGACTATGTGTCTAACTTCTTTAGACCTCAGATTCCAGGTGTGTAAAACTGAATTATGAATAATATCACTCAAAATGGTTCAAAAAAAGAATTGTAGTGAAAACAAAACAAAACAAAACAAAACAAAACAGAAAAAAGAAATCAAGGAGAGGGAATTTTGTTGGAGAAACATCAAAACCAAGACCTACTTGTGACTCTCATTTTAGTGGATGGCAGATTAAATACATGCATACACACTCCATGAATCATCAGGGCTGGAAAAAGTATCGAGAAACTGTACCTAAGTAAAAGAAGTGTAATGGTGTCAAAATCTTACAAAATCTTATTAAAAGCAGAAGTATAAAGGCAAAAATCTTCTTACGTGAAAGACAAAAATGATCTGCTGAAGTATTCAGGTAAATTAATGCAAAAAGTAAATATATTTAAATGATGAAAAGAGCTGAAAAGAGCTGATCACAATGTTTAATAACCCTGTTGGAATGAATGCTAAGGCACACAGCCTTACATTAGCAACAAAAGAAAACTTAACTAGCTAGCTAATTTAACTAGCTAAATTACAAAACATATCTAGCTAATTTGCTAAAATTTGAAGTTAACATACTTCTTTAGCTTTGATGGTGAATTTTAAAGACTGATATTTCATAGGAGGCAAGTGAGACACCGGATCTCCAACAAAAGACATCTTATTAAGAAAAAACAGCAAACGACTCCATAGTTTACGTTTCTTTCTCCCAACATGACTCATCAGCGTATGATCCTGTCTCATCGGTACAACAGAGATACAACAGCGTTCATGCCTGAAATGCAACGTCAAAATGGAATATATTTCATTTCATTTGTATTTATTTCTAACCTCACTGTCATTCTCTCTCTCTCTCTGTCTCTCTCCTTCCTGGTCTCTCTTTCTCTGTTTCATTCACTCTCTCTTTCATTCTTTCTTGCTGTTTCTGTGTCTTTCCCTCCCTCTGTCTCTCTCTATATATGTCTCTCTCTCTCCAACCCCTTCCTGTCTCACTGTCTGTCTCTCTCTTTCATGCTTTCTCTCCCCTGTGTCTCTCTCTGCCTGTCCCCCCCCCCCCCCCCCCCCCCCCCCCCCCCCCCCCCCCCCCCCCCCCCCCCCCCCCCCCCCCTCTCTCTCTGCAGTGAGACAAGTTTACTCCTCTCCTTTTCTAAGTGGCTTGTCGTGGCTGGAGGGCTCCAGCGCTCACTCTCTCTCTAGCCCGTACCCATCACCTCCTTCCGCCTGGCATGGTGGTACGTTCAGCAGGACCCCGGTGCTCCCCCACAGCTCCTCCACCTCCTCTCCTTTCCACCCATCCATCCCTCTGTCCTCCATCAGAGCCCCTCGCTCTGAGCTCCACCCACCCGGCCTGGACTGCAAGGACAGTGTGAAAGGCGAGAGGGTCAGTCCTGCAGCGGGCGCTGAGGGTGTGGGGGGAGTTTACACCATCAACCACGTCGCCAGCGGTGGTGTATATCCACACGATCATGGGCCGCCACAGGCGCACACACACACTCACACACATTCTCTAGGACACTACAGCTCCTACAGTAACCCAGCTCAGGACTTCAGCAGCGTTGGCCTCTACTCGCCCTCCTCATTCTCCCCGAAACTACGAGGCAAGATGACTCTCTCTCCCACAGGTGAGGACTGCCTCTCTCTCTCTCTCTCTCTCTCTCTCACTCTCACACTCACACTCACACACACACACACACACACACCTACTTGGAAGTTGGAAGTGACTATGCATTGTACTGGGGTTCTTGTACTTTCCTTGTTTTAAAAATATTTTATATAACAGTGATGTTGAATTCTCTAATCTGATTGGTCAGAAGGTGTTGATTAATTGTCTACAACAGCGGCTCTGACAGTAGTTATGGCTGCAAGTAAAATCACAGGTTTATATTAAGGTTCAAGGTTCGTGTAGGTTGTCACATACATATTAATACACTTCCAATTATCATTTCTATAGTAACAACTAACCTGCAACTTTCATTAAATGTAATGTTTTGTTTATTGATAAATAAAAAATTATAACCATTGGCAAATTGCTATGTTATAAGAGGAATAAAACACTTTGGGATGGGCTTTTCTAGAAAAAGAATCAACTTTAGGGCGTAACAATAACCCCGTTTCATCAGGCCGCATCACACCGCCCCATTGTTGATTATTTTCCTGTAACATCCCCAAGAGTTTTATTCTTTCCTTAAACTTTTGAATTATAGTTGAATAAACTGATCCATTGGTGCAGAGAAAAGTAAAAAAAAAATTATAAATAAATTTATTTATTTAATCCTAAGCATCCTAAGAAAATTGACGCTTTTGCTTTTGGTCTCAGAAACGCGGGAGTGTGTGAACTGCGGGGCCACTGCTACCCCTCTGTGGAGGCGTGATGGTACAGGCCACTACCTCTGCAATGCCTGTGGACTGTACCACAAGATGAATGGACAAAACAGACCTCTGATCCGGCCTAGAAAGAGACTGGTATGGCTTTCGAATCCTAAACTATCAGAGGATGGAACGCTTTTTGCAGGCAGCACATCAGCCATTTAAATATTGAGTTAAAAATGATGTAATTTTTATGTTTTCTTTTTTCATTCTTCAATCTATCTTCCCTCCTTGCCTCTGTAGGTTGTGAGTAAGAGGGCAGGAACTCAGTGTGCCAACTGCCAGACGAGCACCACCACACTGTGGAGACGTAATGCCAGCGGGGAACCCGTGTGCAACGCCTGTGGGCTTTACTTCAAACTACACAATGTGAGAGCTCCTCTTTTTTTTTTTATCACTTTTTTTTTTTTAGGACAAATGTAGCCTTGCACACCAACATCCTAGATTTCTAACTTTGTGTGGGCAAATATTTGGACATATCAAGTGGAAATGTTGTCCACACTGCAAAAAAAAGATGATTTAGAGGAATAGCTTGAGAAAATAAGGACTAGAATTAGTCTATTTTCATGTATGCTATAGAGTTCTGGATGTCGCACACAGTAGTGAGTTTTTCCCAAGAAATGGTTGATTCCAGTGTATAGGTGTGAAGACTAATCAGTGTGATGGGAAAGAAATGTGAGATACTTATACCAACCCACAATTATACAATAGCAATAAAGCTAATGTCACAAAATGCTCTAGATATTCCACAAAAATTACCAAGAACTGCATTTCTACATTCTTCTGATAACATACTCAGAGTTAATACCAATTCGGCTCCCATGTGGCACAACAGAAAAGAGTGTGCCCACGAGTTCGAATCCTGGTGATGCCACAGCCATCTGTGGCTGGGAGTCAAGGGAGCAAAACTGGCTGTGGGATGCTGTACTCTCTCGGCTGTCAATCACAGCGACACTAGCCAATCGCGGGTGTCTGTATGTGGAAGAGGGCAAATAACCCTTTCCTTTGAGTGTGTTACACAGCCCTGTGATGCAGCACGAGCAGCACTTTGAAAAGATGAAGTGGGCTGGCTTCACGTGTCTCTGATGATGCAGGTGTTAACCTTCACCCTACCTGGTTGGTGGCTGTATTTTGGATAGGGGGGAGCTTTCACATTATCCTCCTTGAAAATGTGAAGTTAAACACCATCTGATTACAAACGCCTGACCTCCAGATATGAAAAGCCCCAACATTTATCACTGATATTAAAAGTTTCTTACCTGCAACCTCCTCAGGTGAACAGACCCCTCACTATGAAGAAGGACGGAATTCAGACACGCAACCGGAAGGTGTCGAGTAAGAGCAGGAAGGGGAGGAGGAGTACTGCTATGGAGCTCGATTCGTTCTCAGAGCCCTTGAAGGCCTCCGGGTCTGAGCAGCCTGTCGACACCTTTTCACTGGGACCCTACAGCCACAGTGTCCACCCTGCAGGCACCTCCGCTACACTCCACGCCCCATCTCACCTTTCCTACCCATACCACCCTGCTGCAGCCATCTTTTCCGGCATGGTGTGACAGAATGGAAAACAGACGCTGATGGTGTACACACTTGCACAAAGTGAATTTAATTGTTTCCAAGAGGATTTTTTTTTTTAAAATAGAATGTATCATGTTTCATATTCATATAAGTGTGGATAAATGTGAGAAAATAATGAGTGTTCTATTTTATTAATATTTGTACTTGGTGTAAAGCCATTTCTCTCCTATACTTTTGTTCATTGGCTGGGAGTCTTACAGATGCCGTTTACTGGCTAACCCTTGTGGTGGTGTGAATAAATTGTACAAATGAATACACAATTTATTTCTGTAATTCATCATGCAAATACGTACTCTGTTTTTTTTTTTTCATTCACGCACGCACATAGACAAATCACTTTCAGGACTGGACACAATATAACCAAATGCACCTGGCACAACTAGGCGGGAATTTAAATAAAACTCTGTTACTGAACACGACCACACTTCTAACGCTTTTTCCTTTGTGGTTAGGACTGTCAGTAGCTCCATTGTCTATGCAGAAACTCTAATTGTTCGGACTGTGGATCATAAACGGTGCATACGCAAATCCGTCACTTTCCATAGTGCGGAGGTGTGAGCCTGAGTGATACGTCTCACCAGATTCAAATCTGTGGCTTTATGGAAACAGTAAGCGAGTCAAAAGATCCATTTAGGGCATGAAGCACTGTGCATGTTCCAGTCCAGTCAGTGTGCAACAACAAAAACCTTGTCATGTAAATGCCATGACAAATTATAACATCTGGATATGTCAGAACAAAGCCACATTTACTACATGAGGTCACGAGTCGATAATAAATTTTCATATCACACTAACTGCCTAACCTTCATCAGGATTTAGGCACAAGGTTGTGAGAATCCTCTCTTCAACAGCTCTTTTCAATTTCTGTAACAGCAATTACTTGCTAGCTTCTCTGCTTCAAGTGAACATGAAACGGCCTGAGAGCCGAGATTTGATTCTGTTGATGTATTATGTTGACGTGTTTCCTTTTGAAACAGGAAGTCAGGGAGGGAGCGTGTCGAAGGGCTTGACTGAGTTTCAAGATAAGCTACACCTCCGACTGTATCTAAAGACACTGCTACAATAATGGCTGTGTAGGATTTCTCATGGTCACTTTTGACCCGCCGTTATTTTTGTAACATTTTCTAACAAACTTATATTTCCCAATTAACAAATTGACGTAGAATAAAACATGTACTTAAGATAAAGGAATAAATGTGGTAAACACACTGCGCATCACCACATGAGCAGCCTTACCACATTCTATACGCTCCCATGTTCATTAGCATGGCCTTTCTTAGTCTCTCATGCTTCATCTGTAAAGACTTCTCCTGTGACTTTTTTTTGGGGGGCCCTGGGATCCCAAACCTGCTGCATACCTCTACAGTGCCACTTTGTCATGGTCAGTATCCTAGAGCAGAGGCTTCTAACTAGCATGTCTCCGATTGGTAGCGGCCCATGGATTGTTTGTTACCCTCTGCAGTTTTTTCCTCACCCCTGCAGCAGTGAGAGCATTAAGCTTTCCACCTGGGGAGGGGGATATGATAGCAGTGATGATCACCTTCACTGATCACAATAATAATATTGCATGTGCTTAATACTGCAATATATTGTCTAATCAATTATCAGATGTCCATGTGTATGTTTGTTTGTTATAATGTAGAATACAATGTATCCTTTATATAGTTTCACTGCTATACAATGGAGTAACAATAAAACTTTTGTAATAGAAGGGCATACAGGCAACTTAATTTGTGGTTTCCATATCTTTATAGTTCCCTGATAAGGCTTTCACCATGCATGAGGATAGATAACATCTGTTTAAGACTCAACACAGAAGCAAGGCTTTTTTCTTAGCTATCTTCAGACTTTCATCCTGTACAAATACACCATTTTTTAAAAGAGAGGCACAATGAACAAGCACCACAGGATTAAGATCAGTGTAGAACATGCAAATAATATTATAGGAAGTAATATTAATCCTGTACTGGACTTTAGTCAAGTAGACAAGTTTTATTTTATTCTACAGAGTCATTATTTTTTAAAACTCTACATATAATATCTTTAGAAAATACATTTAGTTGCCTATTTTTTGTTGCTAAAATACAATTCTTTCAGCACCAAGAACGACCTGGGGTGACGCAGGGCTTAGTTTCTTTCACCGGCCCTGTCCACTGGAGGGTCGTGTGGTTGGTTACAATAGTTAAGGGCCAGCTGGTTAAGTAGCATCTGAATCTACCGACCAGACACACACTAGGTCTTCTATTGAGAAGTTTTTTACAGCCTCTACCTTAGTTTATTTGTCCTAGTAACTGAGGAAAAGTAACAAATGCTCCATGGAAGCCAAAGGGTAGGACCCAGTATTGACAAAGATAGTGAGGAAAGCTGTTTGGGCCAGCGTGAGTAGCTCCTGGTGATATACTGTGTAGACACGCTGAGTTTAATGAAGTCAAATTTTTTTAACTCAAGTTTGATGAACAAGTTTGAGGAAATGATCCACTCTTTGACAGCTTGCTGCAGGGTAGACAATATGGCTGCAGTTGCACCTGGACATGTTTGGATTCAACATCTGAATGAGGTCATTTTATCTAGGGGCTGTTATGAAGACATCCTCAAACTGGTCGTCAAACTACAGCAGGTCCTGGAGCTGGTGGGCAAAGAGCTTGGGTCCTAGTTCTAACCATTTGCACAGCACTGCAGTTTCAGTCTAGTTTTTTTTTTTTTTTATTATGATTATTATTTATTTTTTTTAGTTTATCCAGTACTCCATTT
>CM040461.1:3757137-3811467 GCA_022758105.1 Pangasianodon gigas | reverse complement strand
CTTAATAATGTGGAACATCCATTCTTAAGTAGTTTTCCCTTTAATTGGACTCACCTGCAAACTAATTGGCACAGGTGTCTGAGATTGATTGGAGTGATTGGAAGAGCCCTGACACACATTCCCATCCATGTGTTTAAACTGACAGACAAAAAAATGACCTTTATGACCTTTAAACACAATTTGCATAATAATGTGGAACACAGTGTAAAGTTTTTTTTTTATTCATTAGAATGGACTTTGGGAAATATAGATGTGCAAAAATAGTAACAGCACCATCTATAACAAACAAAGGTTCTTTTAAATAAAGGCTATTTAAAGAAACAACATTAAAAAAAAAACCATTGTTTGCACTATTTGCTATAGATGGCCCTGTTACTATTTTTGCACAACTCAGTGAACCCTTCTTTCTCGACAGAGTAAATAGGGACCATGTCTTTCATGACATGAAATGCCACCGCAACTGAGAAGTCGACTTGGGGTATTTTTCTCAAATCTCAGTTCCTTCCCCATTTACGGAGTGATATCAAATCAACATGGAGGCACACAGCATCAGAAATAAACAAAGTAAAACTTCTTGCCTTTGAATGAGTTATACTGTATCTACAAGTGTTAGCTTTAGATTAATCAACATACAGACATATTCATTTGTTAAATCTAAAACACTGAGTATATAGCTTGCTGTTTGAGAAAGAAAATATACATCCCTCATCCAAGTTAGCTGTCTAGCTTGTTGCTAACAAAATAGGAACATGGGGTCGTCAATTTTCGAATTTTTAAAAAAAAAAATCTAAGCATGCAGTGTTTGGGAGTAGCGCAGGCTATAGGAGGCATTTATCAGGTTAAGAAGGCTGTGTTTTTCCTTTGTATTGGTTTAAACTTTTAAATGGCATTTATGGTTGTTTTAATTAAAAATATATAAACACATGTAAAATCTTGATTAGAACATTTTGAAAATCATGTTAGAACATTAATTTGAATTAACCAAATTAATCAAGAAAATCGCCCAGCACTAACTCCATTCTGACATCCTGGTTGGCTGATCTGGTAGATGTCTGGGATGATCCGATAGTGTACACTCTCTTCAAGGTTATCAAGAATTTGCAGCTTGTGTTTAGCTTGAAAACCATGAATCAGTTATCTTGCAGAAACATATGCTGGTTGTGGGTTGTAGAAGGCCAGTGAAGCCTGTCCCATGTGCTCTACCCAGAAGGTGGAAGTGCACCAGGTGTACAACAGTGGAAATCTTTGAAATCTTTTAGTGGAACATCACAGTGAGTTAAAGTGGGCAGTAATATAAGAAGCCCTGGTAAGAAAATAATTGTTTATCAGATGCCTGCTCATTCAGGCTTCTTCTTAAATTACAAGGACTTGGCTACAGCAGTTTGAATCCAACCTTCACCCAAACCTGCCCCTTTTACCCAGGCTTTGGAGTTGACCTCCTCTCCCATGTGGTTCCCAAACAGGACGGACTCTGGTCTGCCAGTGGAGTCTGGGCCATTTAGATGCGGTTACAAACAGCTTGTTGAAGTCAGGAAATATATTTCATATGGGGATAGCAAGTGGAGAATGGGATACAACACAGGTCACCATTGGCTAGAGTCTAGTGGGGTCTCTACATTAGTCCCCACTAGGTACCACTGGGCACATACCAGGTGTCTCTGTGGACACAGGCCACCTGAAGCGTCCCCTTAAGTGGTTGCTGTCCTTGGTCCTGAACCTGCTGCAGTTATACCTGTGAATGAAGCCTGGGGTCCAAACTTAACTTTCCATAATATCATGTAGACTCCATGTGAGCTGATGTTTGCTACTCTCTCCTCACATCCTTGTAACCAAAAATGTTAACCACTTTCACATAAACATGTTTGAGCTGGGGTGAGGGAGAGGGATCAGGTACAGAAAAGTGTGGGGCTGCAAATTCTTTGCAAATTCCATCATATTTGAGAGAATTCTAGGCTAAATTGCTGAACAGAAAGGAAGATTGATATGACATATAATCTACTTTTAATCTAGTTAAATTTCCCAGTTTCTCCTCACTAGGCTGTCCATTTTAAAAAGTTCCAGCCAGTTCCACCAGGTGTGTAGCATCCCTGACTCCATGTACAAATGGTACAAAGGTATAAACAACCAATTTGCAATATAAAAGTCTGATGGATACAACATTCTTTTTTTCTCATTTCTCCCCCTCACCCCCCACCCCCCCGCCTCCCTCCTTTCTTTTTACTCTTTCAGCAACAACCACACAGCTCTGCTCCTCAGGCCTATACTGGTGCCTCATTGTGCAACGCAGGCAGCTTAGCTTTTGGTTTTCCGGAGTCACAAAAAAAATGCAGAAGGGAAGGAGAGATGCACATGAGGAGGCATCAGTCGATGTCATGTGCCACTATAGGTGGTTTTTTTTTTTCGAGGTGCCATGCATGTCACATCACACTCTGGTTTCTGTTGCTGGCTTCCTCCATTCATGGTGCACCGGGTTTATCTGGGCGGCCAAATGAGTGGGAAATGGAACAGAATGACACATGGAGATTAGCAACCACAGGCCAGGTCCGGCGGACGCATGGGCACGACCGTTAGCACTCCCCTCGCTCTGTCAACCCCGCCTGTCACACACACATACACACTGGCACACTGTCTCTCTCTCTCTCTACACACTCACTCACACACACACATGCACAGCCATGCAAACTGACATGTGGTAAGTGGTTAGTCATATCCCTCTCCTCAGCAAACCACTCTTTTCTGGTCACTCTTTTCTGTCTGCTTGACCTTCTGACCTTTGGAACTGTAGCATGTAATGAACTCATCAGTACAAAATGTTGACACTGAGCAATCTGGAATTAAATTACGTTCAAATGGATACACTAGTCATCAATGTGAATTATAAATTAAACACATTTTTGAGTAATTTATTATTTAAAAAAAAAAGTATCAATATTGGTGTATATATTAAATTCTAATTTAGGTAATGTGTCTTTTGGTCAGGGGGTCACGTCTGAGAAAATGTTTACGTATAGCCTACCTTTCTGAGCATAAGCAAGATCAAGATATGTTAATTTTATTACAATAATTGTAATAAAGCTTAGAATAATTAACATTCATTTTTTTAAAACTTGGTGTTGGAGTAATAGTGGCCCCATGTGGTTTTGCAGTTCATGTGTGCCTCTTGTTTTTCTAGCAGATTTTAAAGACAGCTGGGAAACCAGTTATTCGGTACATTGCCGCCACCAGCTGGACTGGAGTATGGAGCATCACGGCTGGGCCTTGAATCCTTCGAATAAAGGATGTAGTTCTTAGGAACTATGACACTTCCTGTACACTCTATCTATCAGACACTGCAGCAAGCTCCTTAGTGATATTTTTAGTAGTATCCACCATTCCTTCAAACTGCTGTAATCTCTCATACACTCTCAGGAAAAAGGGTACTAAACTATACCTTTCCTTGCTGCTGGGGTGGTACCATTAAGGATACATCTCCTGTACCTTAAGTGTTACCTTGAATTATCACTCTAAAAACTAATTAAAGGTACTTTTAAAAGGTACACTAATAGGTTCAAGTTACCATTTAAAAGATGAATACTACAGGTGCAAAAGATGTACCTCTGATGGTACCACCCCAGTGACAAGGAAATTTAGTTCTGTTTTTCTGAGACCATTTACTGTAAATCATAGCAACGCAAAACTTCTCACTGTTTCAAGCTAGTCATTTTAGTACTTTCCTTATACTTACAAGTCCAGAAGATGATGAAGAAGAAGAAGACCGGTATGAACTCATGTGCTCAGTGTGCCGCTAATCTAACTAGTTTTTCCCCACTAATCTATCCAACTTCAGGACGGGAAACAGATGTTTTTCAGTATCCCACACTGTCTCCTGTCAGTTTTTGCACGGAAATTAATTTGATAACGGATTTTGCCTCTAACTATTCTTAATGGAACTATTCTTTTTTTGAAGGCCTATTTTGCAACATTTATTATATTGTACTCCTAAGCTCTCAGTAATAAAGGTGCCAAACTGCTTGTTGCTGGTACATTTTTTGTACATTTAGTATGTGTCATGTACCTGGACAGGGTGCATGGGGTGTACCAATAGCTTTAAGAGTTATGCTTTAAAAGTACATCAGTAGTCCTTAAGGTCCCACTTTTATACCTTAAATTATTTTTAAGGATATAAAACTACACACTAATGATTTAAAAGATGTATCCATGATGATACTACCACAACAACAAGGACAGATCCAGTTTGGTGCCTTTATTCTCTCAAATTCTTGAGAGAACCTACAGACTACTTGCTAAGGGTACATCATTTAAACTCTAACCTACTGCAGTGCATTGTGGGATTTCATGAGCCTAGAAAACATTCTCCACTACATTTATGGATTAGAAAGTGGCAAAACTACCAAATTTGTGCACTACATTAGTGAATATGGTGCATTTTCCGGCATGTTTGCTTAAATAAATAGATAAATAAATAAATAATTCAGGCGCGCGCAGTTTGAACTAGTGGCTTGGCCAATCAGAAAAGAGCTATCAGTATAAACAAGGGCGGGGCTTAAAAACACTTAATAAAAGTTATAATAAATATATACATAATATAAAATTAAATATATCTAAAAGTATTATATTAATATAGAATTAAATAAAATTATATATTAAATGGTCGGTGAGCTTAAACCTGGAGATATTAGAGAACATATCAGCAATTTAATGTTAATACGTTTAAATACAATTAGCAATTGCTAATATAATTAGCTGGTAGTTCTACAGTTCTAGTATGCGTATACATGTTTTCTGTTAATTAACTATGCTAACTATAAAAACTATAAGAAATATTATCTCTAACGATATCAGAAATAATAAAATTTAGAGTTTAATTTGAATTGAACCCAGACACTCCCCTACAGCACTGCTAGCGGCGTAAACGGTCGCGTTTACACGTCATCTTTACGCGTCCAAAAGGTTTACGCACACAGCTGTGCGACAGCATGGCTGAATTTCAAAAAGCTCCGATATTCCCTATATAAGTGCACTTTGTAGGGTATAAAATTATAATAATTCTGCATCCTCAATAGGGATTAATAGTGTGATTTGTAATTCAGCCTGTAAGGGAACGTTTGAGCGCGTTAGCCTGCAATCACTGACCCTGGGCTTATTGGCCCGTTTGCTTTAATTGATTTGTTTTTATTCGTGCCTCATTTCGTGTCAAATTTCTATGCACTCTTTAACATCTTTTGTTTTAAAAAAAATGGATTTCAAATCCCATTTTTGTTGGAGGAGCTGGTAAAACGCAAGTGAAAGCAAGTCAAGCAAGCAAGGCTTTTTTTTTTTTTTTTGGAACAATAGTAAGTGATCATAGAGATTATTATTATTTAGTGTATAGTTATTTTAATTATGATCTTTCCATTTAACATTGACACTTACACAGGAACACATTAACTGTATTTAATGATATTTCCAGCTTAAGGGTTTCAAACTATTATTATTATTATTATTATTATTATTATTATTATTATTACTGCATGCATTTTGGTTAGGTCCTAGTCAAACACACATCCATGCAAAATGTCATTCAAAACATCAAAGCAATTAACTTCATATTTTCCATTTGTGAAATGGGATTTCCTTGACATCATGCTATTTAAAAAAAAAAATTTAAAATCTCTATTTAATGATTAGTAGCAGTAATAATAGTAATAATCTTAATCCATGTAGCACTCTTCATTCTGAGTAAAAGTGCTTTACATAAAATATAAAAAAATTAGACAAAGAATAAAACAATCGACAATCATAATACATATGAGGATAATAGAAGTTAAAATAGAAGATTAAACATTTTTTAAAAAGGAAAACAAAGAATCACGGCTAAGACAAATAGTAAATCATGTTAGTACAACAACGAATAAATAACAGCATTAAAGAAAACAATCCACAATTAATAAAACAATTAGTAATATAATTCATAGAGACATAGCTCAGCTTTTGGGAAAAAAAAAAACAAAAACACAATGTAAATTCAGTTGTGGTTTGAATCCAGACGTAATTAGGCTGATTTGTTGGTGAAGCAGGATTTGGATTTGCTGACAGGTTGTGGAATTTACGTCATCATGGATTCTACATCAGATCAAACTCCGAAGGGTTCGAAACGCTCTCCAAAGAAAACGCCACAGAGCTCCGGCAAGGTAAGAAACCTTCATCGTCTTATTTAATATTAAACTGTATTCTTATGCCATTTATTTGAACAACAGGTTTGTTGTTTAATGAGATCAGACTTGATTTTTGTAGTGGAAGCAGTTCATATTTTGCACTGCAGAGTTTCAGGATTTTCTGGAATGATCCTGCTGAAGGTTTTACCAGGTTACTGTATATTAATGAGTTAAATAATAAAAACTATCAGTATCAGTTCAGGCAGAAGTTTTCATGGATCTTACCCTCTCACTGCCCACATGATGAACGCAGTCTGAGCTTTAGAGCCCTCGTTTATTTTCACAAATGTTTAAAAAGTCACAGTTTGACACAGCTGATCGAGAGCCAGGGTTCAAATTCTAATCTTTTTGTTAATGTGATATGGCGTGTGTTTGTGATTAACTCGTATCTGTGTCTGTCAGCGGGGAAGCAGTAAACGCAGCCAGAAACCAAGTCTCCAGGAGGCTAGAAATAAAGGTAGAAGGGACCGAGGCAAAGCAGAAGAGGAGATGACCAACAAACTCAAAAACATGGTACGCATCTCTGTGTAGTTTTAATCTCACTTTTTTTTCTTTTTATATTTTTATTTCTCTGTTGTGAACCATATTCTGGTCATCAGTGATAACATGAAGAGTGAAGGCAAGGAGACTGGACCTTTTCTCAACGCTTTAGTTTCTTTCCTTTTCTACTATTTAGACTTAGCATTATTAGACCTTCTGATTGACCTTCACTTCACCCCTTGGACAGTTTATTTTATGATAAAATGTGCATTTTATTATATCAGACTTTATTCTAAGCTCTGTTCTGGGATGTTTAACAGATGGCAGATTTTATTTGTGATTTAATGTGTGGGTCGTCATTTACCTGTTACCTTATGGCACTTACACATGTTTGGGTGTGTGGTGTTGTATTTGTAGGGTTTGCATGACAAGCTGAAGGCAACTGGAACTGGCCTGGTTTACTCCGATGTCTTTTCCCGTTATCGCTGCCTGTGGGACTCCAGGTGACTCCAGCACTCTATTTGACCTGTTTAGAGATAAACTCTAATATTAACTGTAATGATATCAGATGACGTCAAGGTCTTTAATATTTATCTAATCTGACTCTGAGCTTCTTCTTTATGAAATCTGTCATCCCTGTTGTGCTTCCAGTCACCCCGAGTGTCCGGAGAGAGTGACTGCTATAGTGGGGATGATGGAGACGGAGGGGCTGCTGTCTCGCTGCGTGCAGGTGGAGGTGAGAAACATGGCTGCTGCTCACGTGTCTCAGCCAAGTGCCTCACGTGTGGCTGCTAGCTAATGGCTACAAGATATCGTGTGTTAAGATTTATTGCAGTATTGATATTTGAATATGAATATGAAAATTTTGAGCATTTTAACTTTATTTAAAAACATATTCAGATTCTTTAGAATTTTTTTTATTTCTTGTAATTTCATGTCATTTTGATTTTCTGGAAATAGCACTTGTATTAAAAATTAAATGGACGTCTGTGTGTATGAGTACCATGAGGAAAAAAGGAAAATATTATACCTGAACTAATAATAATAATAATAATAATAATAATAATTATTATTATTATTATTATTTCACTGCGTTTATAAACAAAAATTATCAACATTCAAGTCTAAAATATTTACTACTGGTGACCAAAGTTATAGAAAATATAATTTTTAAAATAAAGTATAGCAATATTTATGACAAAATTTCCTCAGTGTAGGATTGTTACATGATGCAGCTGATTTCTAAAAAAATCTATCTTTTAATTAAAATTAATTTAAAAGGTTTTTAAAAAGATGAGGGATTCATTGGAGTTTGGCAAAAAAAATGTATAATTTTGTATAGAAAGTTTGTATAGAAAAGCTAATTTACATTCTATATATAAAAACAGCCGTAAAATGGATCCATAAGTGTGGACGCAATGCATGAAAGGGTAATTTTGATTTGTTTTTTGAGTATTGGCATAATCCAGAAAAAAATATTTAATTATTAATTTCATACAGGTTAATTTGAACCATGACACATTACAGGTTCACTATTTTTTTTTTTTGCGTGTATTGTAAGATACATCAACATCACTGTGTGTAGCAATATAGTTACAGTGTGCTGTTGTTTTTCAGTGTTATAGTGATGGAAAACTTGTTAGTCCTTGTTAGCTACAAGTTGTCCAGTTCCTTAGCCGCTTCTGTTCATGTTTCAGACGAGAGCTGCATCAGAGGAGGAACTTTCTCTGGTTCACACGTAAGTCTTATGATAATGTTGTGTGTGATCAGTAGTAGTGCTGCGGAATGACTGTGTAGTTTGTGTGTCATCTTGATTTGTGTTGTTTATGTGTGACAGGAAGGAATACATTGATCTCATGAAGTCCACTCAGAAGATGACGGAAGAGGAGCTGAAGTGTGTCTCTGATCGCTATGACTCCGTCTACCTCCATCCTGTAAGACCTGCCATGTACACGTCTCTTGTCCTGAGTGTGGTGGCGTGACGATGTGCTGGACAGAGTGGGTTCATTTGGGTGTGTGTTATGTTTGTCTGTATGGCGTGTGTGTGTGTGTGTGTGTAGGACTCTTTCTCATGTGCCTGTCTAGCTGCCGGCTCTGTCCTCCAGCTGGTCGACAAGGTGATGACATCGGAGCTACGCAATGGCTTTGCCGTGTGCAGGTGACATTTTGACACACAGTTAAGGTTTTCAGTCGCATATTTTACTTATTTATTGATTTTACTTTATTATTTATATATGTATTTATTTGACTTAAGTCCAGCTGTTGAACATGGTCTCATCTTTGTTAGAGTTTTCAATTTCAATCAAGTTTTGGTGAAAATATACAGTCGTTTTAGTCAAATTTCTAACATGTAATATTTACTGGAATTTTTGTTATTTGGTTATTGTTAATTTTAGTCTAAATTTAGCTGATAAAAATTATAGCAAACAGCTGGAAAGGTGTTAGTGAGTAAAACCTGTATTTTTTTTTTGTTCTCCTCAAATTTCCCTAATATTCTTATTACATTTCCAAAGTACAAATGCAATAATTTCCAAAGTTAATTATTTAATTTCCAAAGTTCCTAAATTAATTTTATACTTTTTTATTTTTTTTTTAAACAAATGTGCATTACCATTCCAGGCTTACTAAAGCTTTTCTTCTTCTCTGATGTTGGCAGACTAAAAGTTCTGCATCTGGCCAACCCTATCACAGCTACAGCAGTCTCTAAGCTGCAGTATTTAAGAATAATATTATAATGAGCACATTTTTTACACTGCATACTTTTAATAACGTCACTATAGTCAAAATGATACAAGTTAAATGTTTCACCTTTGTCCAGGCCCCCGGTTCTGAAATGTTTTTTTGCCTCATTTTTATTTGCTGAGGAAAATATCATTACATTTTGTTACATATTTTGAGTAGAAAGTGAATTGTTTAGTTTTTGTCATGAACAAAAAAGCTCATTAACAAAGATAATTAAGACATCACTGATAAAACAAACCAAAGGCTACTAGCATTTAATTGATTAGTGTGTAAAATAGCCTCGTCTCATATAGACAATGTTTCACCTATGAACTTCATTTCACAGATCGATTAGTTTTAATGTATTTTTTTATTACTGTGTGTTTAAAAAACTGCAGATAATATCTCTAGTCTAATTCCAAAACTACTTTACTGTATAAATTACAGCGCATAATTTAGAGGGCAAAAATTTCTCTTAATTAATCAATACACTGCTATTCCTCTATAGCGACCAGGCCATAAACCCATGAAGCTATCCTTTCACACTTGGGAATCAGTGAATAAATTCAGCCAGGAAACACTGTGTTTTGTGATTTATCGTCTCCCTCGCAGGCCTCCAGGACATCACGCCCAGGCTGAGCAGATGAACGGATACTCCATGTTTAATAACGTAGCAGTGGCAGCGCGTTACGCTCAGAAACAGCACGGCGTCCAGCGGTAAGAGTGTATTCTCCTGGAGGTTATACACTGTGATGTGCTTTAAATGTACTGTGGTTTAAACAGTTTATAATGTGTGTGTGTGTGTGTGTGTGGTTTTGTGTTACAGGGTTCTGATTGTGGACTGGGATGTACATCACGGTCAGGGAATCCAGTACGCCTTCCAAGAGGATCCCAGGTACATGCAGCTCTGTTTTTCTTAATAAAAGAACATTTTATTAATTAAACAGTCTCACCATAATTCAAATCTACATCCTCCTCCCTTCTCTTACGCCAAATATAATCGATCGCCAAGAGAATATTCAGAGTCTGAACAGTCTGTGCAGCTTTGCATTGTAAATTAAACCCTGAACTACTTGCATATTAATCTTTATCATTTATGTGTGAGCTCCAGTAACATCCAAGATTTATTTTTTAAAGAAATTCTGAATTTACTTTTTTAGTTTTTTTGTCAATCAAGTTTTTATTGCTATTTTCAGACATTAATACAGCAAGATTTATGATGCACTGTAATAGTTTCAAACAGTAGGGTGACAAGTCCTTAAAATTACTGCTCCTGGTTTGTAAAAAGGTGAAATCGAGCATAATGTGCAGGAAACAGACTCCCTTTCTGGATTTTTTACTAGAAATAATGAAAAATACCATACATACCAGATGTACAGAAGTGTGGGGCCAAGTTCATGTTAGTAAATGCACAATCAAGTTCTTTCTGTCAGATTAGTTGTCACATGTGGTGCTAGTAAAATAAATTGAGCTATTGCAGAACACCGATGCCTTGTGGGATCTAGGTGATATTTACTTTTTTAGTTTAAACTTCTTTCAACAGCATGTTGGTCTGTTTTCACGTTGGTGTCCTACATCACCCACAATCCTGTTCGACTACCTGCTGATAGTGGTGCAGTGGGATTTAGCCCTCGCTTCATCTCTACATAAAGAGAGCAATGCAGCCGCGCTTTAGTCATTTAGCCTGTCCAACTCTTTCACCTCTTCATTTGTACACTAACTAGCTAGCTTAGTGGAGTCTCTGTCGTAAATGCGTTGTATAGCTGCATTGCATTCTGGGATTTTGAGTCCAGCGTTTCCACTGCGTTTTTCTACCAACATGTCCACTACACTGGATTTCTCATTAATATGACATTGAACATTGCTGGAAAATGGTGATTGAGAAAAGACACTTTTGCTCTTTTGTTTTTAGGAGCTGTTGGCAAAACCCCATCACTAAAGTTTTCATTTATGTTTGAGATTTTCAAAATTTTTCTCTTGTTAAACTTTATTGTAACTGCACTAGCAATAACAATGTCCTCTTGAGACATCAGTGTGGCAGACGTCCGCTAACGTCACACAGGAATAATGAAAATACAGCAGCATCTAACAAATGAGCACCCAAATCGCTATTCTTATCTGAATCACTTCTAACATGCAATATTCAAACTTTGGGCCACAACAGCTACTTAAATATGATTCTCTTGTGGATTGACTCCAAAATATGTGCTATTAAGCCTTCATTACTTGTTGCAACATTAGCTTCATAGCTTTATTGTAGGACTAAGGAAGTGAAATTCAGACAATAAACATGTGTTGGCTAATCGATGACATTTGGAAGGAAAACTGTTTTAATTTTTGGCCCAAAGTATCTCATTAACACTTCTAATATTTACAGTTTAAGGTGAAATGGTAATGAACGGTAATGACTGTGCTGTGTTAACTAATGTGCATTGCCCGTATGCTATTACTTTATTTTTCTCTGGTGTTGTATATATTCTCTCTCTGTCACTGTCTTTGTTTCTCGTTGCAGTGTCCTGTATTTCTCCGTGCATCGGTATGAGGAGGGCTCGTTCTGGCCTCACCTGCCCGAGGGAGACAGCAGTGTTGTGGGTTCAGGACCAGGCGAGGGCTACAACATCAACGTGCCCTGGAACAAGGTTAAAAACGCAAGCTTGCTCATGTATAAAACACATACCCGGATGTGCAGAGGGACTGAGCGAATGAGTAGCTCACTCGGTTTTTTTCACTGCTGTGTGTGTTGGTGTGCAGACAGCGATGGAGGACGGAGATTACGTCTCAGCATTCCAGAGAATTCTGCTGCCTGTAGCCTATGAGGTACTGAGCACGCTTCTCAAATCACTCAGCTACAGCTGTGTAGCCAGACTGTCTGTGATTTTAGTATTATTTAATCATTAGTATTACCGTAATGACACGATGAAGCTGGCAATCAGCTACTCTCAAATTTGTTATAATTGTTGTAAATATTATTTTGTTATTAGATTTACTTTAATTAAGTGGGATTAAATTGTTGCACTGATTTCTTACAGGAAATAAAATTAATAAAATTAGGAAAAATGCTTTTAAACAGATACAAAATGTTTTAAATTTATAATTTAAGTGTAACTGGTTTGAGTTCTATGCATGGAAAGTTCAGGAAAAAAATTTAATAAGTGAATATAAATAAATTTATCATTTCTATTTTGTAAAATGTTTTTGCTTAATATTTTTATATTTTCCCAATATTTAAATAGTTGGATTATGTTCATGATTTTATTTCTTACATTACTTTAATTTTTTTTACTTTACATTATTTTGCTTTACTTTTTTACTTTACTTTTTTGCTTTACCATTTTTAAAAATTTATTTTACTTTGCTTTATTTTACTTAACCTTACTACACCACACAGTACCGGCTGTCAAAAGTTTTAGAACCCCTGCTGTATGACTGCTGATCCATGATTCATCTGTGTGTGTGTGTGTGTGTGTGTGTGTGTGTGTGTGGGTGCATGTGTGTTACAGTTTCAGCCTCAGCTTGTGTTAGTAGCCGCTGGCTTTGACTCTGTGGCTGGTGATCCGAAGGTCTGCTATGCTTATTAAAAACACTATTTTTTTCTTTCTTTATAAAATTAATAAATAAATATATTCCATATGCATATCATGTATATATCATATGTGTGTGTGTGTGTGTGTGTGTTTAGGGTGAGATGTGTGCGAGTCCCCAGTGTTTCTCTGTACTGACCCACATGCTGATGGGTCTAGCCGAGGGCCGAATCGTGCTCGCTTTGGAGGTACAACATCTCTCTGTGATGTGTTTAATTTCAGTTAGCGATATAACGTCATATAAAATAAAATGAAATTGAAGCTGATATGACAAATCATTCAACTTGTCATGTTACTAAGAAAGCACAGAGAGCGAAGTGCTCTCTCTTGAGGACAGATGGACACTGCAAATGATGAATAAACGTTCTCCTTGTAGAAGTCATCACCATAGCAACTTGTTAATGCTGCTTAGGTTTGAATTATGTCAGTGTCCACCATACAAGACCCCGTGCATCTACAGTTGTTACTATAGGAACGCTAGTATATTAGAAAAAGCACACAGATTCTTTGGGATGTGCTTGTTTTGTCTCGTACTCACCCTGCTTATGTATGTTCCTGTTCAGGGAGGCTATAACCTGCAGGCTACAGCAGAGGCAGCTTGTGCTAGTTTGAGGTCACTATTGGGTGACCCCTGCCCTCATCTGAACACGCCAGGAGCTCCGAGTGAGAGGTCAGACATGGCTGCAACACCTTCCTCTGTCTCCACAACATGTGATGCCTCCACCACCGTGTTTCATTTCTCTTTGGCCTTGTCTATTACAGTGCTCTAAAGTCCATCTCGAAGACAGTTTCTGCTCTGTATCCATTTTGGACCAGCCTGCAGACTCTGGGTAAGTCTGAACCAGTCTACATTTACCGAACGTTTACTCTGAGGTGCCAGTTTATCAGTTATATCGATCATATAGATCACTCTGTAAGTTTACAGTCACTAATCAGAGCTCATCTGTTAGTATTCACAATGTGTCAGCTCCCCTTCATGGAAAATTACCACCAGATGACCATCACTGAGCTGACATTATGTGAGTGGTGGTTCATTCTCAGCACAGCTGTGACACTGACATGGACCTGACCAATCAAGTCGCAGCATATATTTACAACATGTTGAATTGCAAATTTTGGGACGTTCACTGTTATGTGATGTGACGTTCCACTTTAACTGTGGCTGCATACAGTCAGATCACACAAGCAGCTCAAATTCTCTTGATTTCTGCCTCCAAAGCTACATCGAAGGCAAACAAGCTTCTCATCACTGGAGTTACACCAAACTTTATTTCATATTTATTACTGATATTAATAAATCTAATCTCTAAAGCAAGCTAGGCTAATTAGCTGATACTAGCTAGGACTAGTAAAAGAAGAAGCCTTTATTCATCACATATACATTACAGCACAGTGAAATTCTTTTTTTCGCATATCCCAGCTTGTTAGGAAGTTAGGATCAGAGTGCAGGGTCAGCCATGATACAGCACCTAGAGCAGATAGGGTTAAGGGCCTTGCTCAGGGGCCCAGCAGTGGCAGCTTGACAGTGCTGGGGCTTGAACCCCTGACCTTTTATTCAGTAACCCAGAACCTTAACTGTTGAGCCACCACTGCCCTAAAAGTGTTATGATTAAAGCATGTGTGCCATGTTTTTTTTTTCCATGCTGTAAAAAAAGGCTTGTATGAAAGCAGCCTAAATGACACCTACGAGATGTACCAACAACGATTTTTTTTTTTTTGTGATAAAGTGGTCAGTAAATGTACACAGTGTTTAAAAGCTAACTTAGCAATAGATGAGGTATGGTCAGTAATTGTAAACCTACAGAGTGCTATTATTAGTGCTTTTATAGAGATATTATTTTTGCTGTATGCTTGTAAGACACACACTGATTATATAATGAATCCGTATTTTGTTTTCTCACCATTGTGTACTTCACCTAAGTCAGAGCTGTATAGATGGAATTTGTCATTGCTTCGTGTGTGTGTTTCCATCAGAGGGTGGCCATCTTTCTGAGGCAGAGCCCTTACCCTCAGCCGTGTGTGTCGAGAAACTGGAATCCTCTGTCCAAGTTACTGGACTCGTTTATGACAAGCGTATGATGGAGCATCACAACATGTGGGACAGGTGAGAATACACACATGCACATAATGGGGCTTGTAATGTTGTGTAAACTCGAGACGCTGAAAATTGTCTCTACTTTAAGCAAAGAAAGTTATGAGAAGAAAAATATTGGGATTTTTGTCATAACTTTATTGTTTTACAATTAACAATTTCTGAATTTATTGCTTATATAAGTACAGTAATTTGCTTTTGTTACTGGTTTTTGTCTAAATTTATGTAAAAACTGCACCGCTACAGTGGGGCTAGATTGCAGATCTCATTTTATTCACTATATATGCTCATTACATAGGGTATAACATAATAATGCTGTAGACCCTAAACAGTGTACTATTTGGTCAGTAGAATGTGATTTCAGATTCAGACACAAAAAAATCAGTGGTTAAATCATTAAATCATGTTGCTTTAAGTAATCAGGAATTTGCTATATAATTTCAGAAATGAGTATAATGTGCTTTGTGTGTTTCTGTGTGTATGCAACCCTCCAGCCATCACCCTGAGCTCCCTCAGAGAATCTTCCGGATCTTCTCCCACCATGAGGATTTGGGGCTGGTGGACCGTTGCCAGCGGATACCGGCTCGTTTAGCCACAGAGGAGGAGCTCGCGCTTTGTCACGGGTAAAACATGAGAAATGTAATAAATGCAGGAAGGAAGACCGAGTATGCAAAGTGTTCTTCTTTGTTTATGTTGCTTTTCCAAAACCCAAACCATCTCTATGGACACATTTCTCTTTCTCTCTCTCTCACTCTCTTTTGATCAGATCACAGCACATCGCTACGATAAAGAGCACTGAGCAGATGAAGCCCAGAGACCTGAACAGGCTCGGAGACGAATATAATTCCATCTACATCAGTAAAGAGAGCTATAAGTGTGCGCTACTGGCAGCTGGGGCATGTTTCAGTGTAGCTCAGTCCATCCTCACTGGTCAGGTGGGTCTCTCTGACTATCTGACCACTCACTCACTCACTCACTCACACACAGCAGCAGTATAGTATATACATACACTACAGTGGCCACAGGATCACCTAATTGGATAGTTGAAGATCGGAAGAATGTCACCTGGTCTTTTTCCAGTCTTCAACTGTCCAGTTCAAGTGAGTAGCCACTGTAGCCTCAGATTCCTGTTTTTGGCTGATAGGAGTGGAACCCCATGTGCTCTCTTGTTGTTTGACATGTTATGCATTCTGAAATGCTTTTCTGTTCACCGTGGTTGTAAAGAGTGGTTATTTGAGTTACCACAGACTTCCTGTTGGCTTGAACAAGTCTGGTCATTCTCCTCTGACCTCTCTCAAGGCATTTCTGCCCTTGGAACTGCTGCTTACATTTTTTTTTTGCACCATTTTGTGTAAACTCTAGAGACTGTTGTGTGTCCCAGCAGCTCAGCAGTTTCTGAAATACTTAAGTCAGCACCGTCTGGCACTATCAACCATGCCATGGTCAAAGCCATTGAGATCAGATTTTTCCCCATTCTGATGTTTGATGTGAACATTATCTGAACCTCTTGACCTGTATCTATGCGATTTTATGGATTGAGCTGCTACCATGAAAGAGAAGGTGTACAGGTGTTCCTATTAAATTGCTGTGTATGTGTGAGTGTATACACTTACTTTTTTTAATCAGTAATTCTGGAGCTGACTGTATATGTTGGAAGAATATTGTCATATAAATATTGACTGGAGATCATGAAGGTGTGCATCAGTAGGGTTAGGGGTTTGAGAGTTTCAGAGCAGGACATCAGTGTGTGAAATGGTTTAGTTTCTGTGATCTTGCCTCTCATGACTTGTGTTTGTGTATCTTGTGTTCGTGTGTAGGTGAGGAACGGGGTGGCTATTGTACGTCCCCCTGGGCATCACGCAGAGAGAGACACCGCCTGCGGCTTCTGCTTCTTCAACACGGCTGCCCTGACCGCCCGCTATGCTCAGAGCATTACCCACAATGCCCTGCGTGTCCTCATCCTTGACTGGGACGTGCACCATGGCAACGGCACCCAACACATCTTTGAAGATGATGACAGGTGGGGAAGGATTCTGGTCTTGTATCAGATCCCTGGTACTTTTGTTGTACTTGTACAAATGTAACTTGCACCAAGAGTGCAATAGCTTTTGGACAGCATGTCTTAAGTGACCAAAACTGCACAATATTCACTACTTAGTGCACTATTTTGGAAAAAAAAGTCAAAGTAGTCATGCTTCAAAGCCTTATGAAGAATATCCAATGCATTCACGAAATCCCAATGCAGTAAGTAATGTCCACACATTGGGCCTCATTTATCAAATGAACAAATTTACTCATAAATCACATGCGGGATCATTAACACAGTAAACGTGTATTGATGAAAATATAGTTAGTTCGGAAAAAAATATTTGTATCACTTAAATCGCTTATTTATTTCAATTGCACATGCTTGCATGAATTTAATGAATATTTTGTGAAATTTATTCGTTTCATGTTAATGTTTTAAAAGAAAGTGATCCAAAACAAATCCATAAGTTAAAAGGAGTTAGTGTGTGTCTTTGGTATCTGATGCGCTGCAGTGGCTGAGCTGCATTACTGGAAGTTTTAGCGCGTGCCACGTTTAGGAGGTGCTCTTTCACCATTTCACCGTTTGTTGTTTTTGACTTTTATGTGCCGTCACTAAATGTAAATCAAGTGTGCTGTGAATGTTGTTGGTAGTTTAATGGTGTTTGGCATTTATCAATATTCAAGTGAGTATGAAAAAAATCAGCTAACCGTTGTTCATAAATCTGGAGGGAATTTTAGTTTGGATTGGACTAAAATATATTTACACATAACTAAATGTATTTCCCAAGTATTTATATGTGAATTTACTAACATGCAACAGTCTGTGAATCAGTCTCAACAGATTACACAAGCCTGTTACTATATTAGTGTCCCATATAGTCCTGATTATTAAATATAGGGAATAGTGTGTAGGAGCCATAGCACAAAAAAATCAGGGTTCTCATGTGCAAATCAGTGATTTCATAACCAGTACCTGTCTGAATCAGATTGATTCTTAGTCCTAACTTGGTTAAGTTGATAATTAAATGAGTGACATGGTTTATTGGAGCAGAGAGAACGCCATACTGTTGTAGAGCTCAAAGTCAGAGCCAGAGTAAAATACGGAGGTGAGTTGAGAAGTCCCATGAGGTATAGTATGTATGAAAACTCAGTAGCTAGACCTGACCACACCATTTTCCTTGCAGTGTGCTCTACATCTCTCTCCATCGCTATGATGAAGGCTCATTCTTCCCCTGCTCAGAGGACGCCGACTACGATAAAGTGGGCCGAGGGAAAGGTGCGGGTTACAACGTCAACATTCCCTGGAACAGAGCCAAGATGGGCGACCCAGAATATCTAGCAGCCTTTCACCATGTGGTGATGCCGATAGCACGAGAGGTGAACACACACACACACACATGTGCAAACATATCTGGATTATATCTTACTCAATTGCGTTTTAAAGAAATTCTGATTTCTGTGTTGCGGTGCAGTTTGCTCCGGAGCTGGTGCTGGTGTCGGCCGGGTTTGATGCCGCTCGGGGTGATCCATTAGGGGGGTACCAGGTGACCCCGGAGTGCTACGCCCACCTCACACACCAGCTGCTGAGTCTAGCAGCAGGACGAGTGCTTGTCATTTTAGAGGTGAGTGACAATTTAGTGCTTTCTTAGCAAAATGCTGCTTCAGTCCAATTCTTAAATCTGATCCTGGTTTTTCTAAAATGTAAATGTACTCACACTTAGTTTTTAGTACTCAGATCTGTCTTGTGGTACTGAATACTTTATAGCCCCAATAATTACTGACTTGTAAAAGGTGTAAAAGTACTAGCGAGTGTGGTAGAGCTGTGCATTATGACAATATCATATCAATATCGTGATAAACTATCTCAAGTACACTATCCTGAGATCACAGTTAATATGTTTCTATAATCTTTTTTTACTTTTTTTAATGGCTTCAGGGTGGAACATGACATTTTCCAGTTTCTCTGAAACATCACAAGCTGCGTTTTTTTTTTTTTCCTTTTTTTTGTCAAAGAGGAAAAGAGAGGCTGGTATAAATGTATAAAAAGACTAAAGTGTTGTTCTTTGATAAATAAAAACTTGTAATCACTGGCAAATTTCTGTGTTATAAGTGGAATAAAACACTCCAGGATGTGCTGTTATTAAAAAATAATCAACTTCAGAGTGGAAGCAGCTTCACGTCTGGCTGCATCACAACCCCATTGTTCAATATTTTCCTAAAAGCATGCCATCTTGTTTTTCCCCCTTACTACTAGTAATTTTTTAATGCAGTTTGTGCATTAATTGCATGTCGTGTCATTACTTCTCAGTGCAGGGTGTGTTACAGGAAGGAAAGCACTAAATCATGTAGAGCAATGAGTCCCGTGGGTCTGATCTCAAAAGCCGTGGTTTAGTATTTATTTGCATCATTCACACTGTATACATGAGCAGCTGGGCTTCAGTGTAATGTACACTTATCCACACATCAGTATATGTGTTACGCTGATGACGGATGGCTTTACACTGTACAATCTTTGGCCCGATTTTGCTGTCACTGACAAAAATCTCACACTGTAAAAGAATTATTTGGTCTTGAGTTGATAGGACGACGGCACAAGATTATGCAAAATGTTTGTTTGAGCCAGCGGTCATTTAAAATACTGACTTGCTCATTAATTAATATAACATTACATAGATCGCGGTGATTGATGACGTAAGCAAAACGTAGTAAATGTCTTTTCTCCGTCATATAATCTGACATGGAGAATACAAGTTATCTTACAGTGTGTTATAGAATTCAGCTAAGATTTTATTGAGCCCATATTATACAGTGTGACAAGTTATAATCTTAATAGACTGTTAAAATCTCATGGACTTAGTCTGACTGTCATGCTTGAGCAGCTTTGTTTTGTGGCTGAACGAATATTTTTGGTCTTCGAAGCTCAGTCTAAGCAGTAGGTCTTGTCTCCTTTTTCTCATAGGGAGGTTATAACCTCAACTCCATCTCCACATCCATGGCCATGTGCACCAGCATGCTCCTGGGTGACGCGCCCCCGCTGCTGCCTCCTCTGCCCCCTCCACACCCCAGCGCTGCCATTAGCATCAACAACGTCCTGCGAGCACACGCCCCCTACTGGAGATCTCTCAGAATACAGAGTGAGGATGTGACCATAAAGGGCAAAATGCAAGACTAATTCATCAATAAAACACTTTATTCACCTCTCTATTTTATTCTCTCTCAGTTCCAGAGTCTCTACGTTTGTCCTTGCCTTCTCCTAAACCCAAAATCAAGCACACGCCTGCAGGAAAAGGCAAAAATTCTCCTGCTCAGGTCACCCCTCAACAGCAGCACCAGCGTACCCCAGTGACGACTTCACCAGCATCGCCCCCTACTGATCAGGAGGACTCGGGGCTGGACGAGCTCACTCAAGGCCTGCGCTCTCTGGACCTGAGCACATCTACCATATCTGCCAGTTCCAGCCCCGTCTCTATCCCTGTGGGCGGGGCTAGACCTAAAGTGAAGCCCAGCCCACAGAGGGACGCCTCAGCAGTGCAGGAGGTGTTGTCTGTCGGAGTGATAGAAAGAGGTATAGAGGACGGTGATGTAAAAGCTGAGTCCACGCCCATCAAACAGGAGAAACAGGTAAACAGCAGCGTCATTCAGTTTTTGAAGGATAAACCTGATTCTTCACATCTTTGACGTCATGTAGAACTATGAGGTGATGTGGGATGTTTAATTTCTTGATGAAAACATTGCTTCCATTTTCACTTGTTGCAGTCAGTACCACAGGCGGCAGAAGAATCGGACGCTGGGGCTGTGTGTGATCAGGAGAGTCCTGCGCTGGAGGGAGCGTGTGGTTACACGAAGAAATCCGTCTTCGAGCTTGTGTGTGGAGCCGTGGACATGGCTGGGGTACGATATCTGTCACAGGGGTGATGAAAAGTTTTCTGTCCCTTTGTGTTGTCTTCTGACCTATTCTTAATTAACATAATGATTTTACTTAATATTTTTGGTTTATTTTCAGCTTTAACCAGTTAAAAGCACACATGAGGTTGTGATATGTGCTTGAACATGTAAAATGGATTATTTATTATTAAGGTGAATGAATCTTGTTTTAGTAAATAACATAAATCGAAAAAACCTGCGAGCTGATTTACTAACAAGGTCTGCGGATGGTCTGGTCTTTCAGATGAGCAAGATGGTGTCTTGTACATGTGGAGCGTTAGCTCTGATCAGCATACAGTTTGAGGCGTTTCTGCACACAAGTGCAGAACAAGGATTAAAAAAACCAGCTTAATTTAGCTCCTGCATTGTGATTTATCACAGCCTTAAAAGCACTTTGGGAACAAGATTTGTGTGTGTGAATTAACATGACTGAAGGGCAGGTATTAAAATTGTCAAAGCTTATTTTTAACACGTCTCACTGCCTTTGTTTGTGTTAAACTTGACACGCAATTTCACATATCTGTGGCAAGTTTCGGTTGCAGTTTTACTCTTCCGGAAGTCACTTTGAGGTTTTTGCATGTGCCAATTGTTCTCAATAGCTGTGACGATCTCAGACCTCTATGCTTTCTCCCCTAACTTTGCACAGAACTTCTTTTATGCAGTTATTCTCTATAAATCACTCTCAGCACACCCAGTAACTGCCCATTAATGCACACTTTACCAGATTGCACATGAAAATGCTTGTTTTTTTGGGATTTTAGTAAATCATAGCAGAAAGATTTCTTTATGGCAGTATTACATAAAAGAAGGTTTCATATGTGTTTAAGGAAATATGACTTCAGTGGAAAGAAAGACTGAAACTGTGAATCAGTCAATGAATAAATTGAATGAATGAATGATTGATGAATGAATGAATCAACCAACTGCCATCAACAATCAGCATTCTGCTGGGGCTGGGAGATATTTTTTTTATCATATCACAATATTTAGACATTTGAATGGTAAACAATATGTATTAACATCTTCTATATAGGATTGACTGCCAGCAAAACACTTCAGGATGTGACGGTATTAATCGATTATTAATCGAAAATAATCGATTTCAGCAGGGACAACAGGGATTATTCAGTTGTGTACATAAAAATGCTAGCTGCGCTACGTGATAATTTGAGAGCACATAAATCGGGTGATGACAAATAATTGTAGACCTGTTACATTTTATTACATATTATATTTAGGCAGTTTTTCTAAACCAAAATTTGAAAATATCTTACTGTACACTGGGTGGAAAACACTGCACTAGGGGGCTGGGAGGCACTCTGAGGATTGAGAGGATAAACAACTCGAATTCCTGCTGACTCTGCATGTCGGGTGAATCGCAGAACTCAAAAGCAATTGTTAATAGGTTCAGGTCGAGGGCTTTACTTTGTTTTGTCCACAATCTCCATGTGTGTTACACTACAAAGACCAAGCCAGAACAATGCCTAGGGGCCCTGTTTGCTCCAGAAGGCTTTAGGGAATGATATATATGGATGTAGATGTCTGGCAGATAGACAGTAGAAGACAATAAGCAGTGAAGCAAACTGCTCTTCTTGTACAGAGCATTTGGACGAGTCACAATGTCTGTAAGTTGAGTTTTTTTTTGTTGTTGTTGTTGTATTATGTTCATGGTATGTTTAAGTAGAAAAGTGGTTGAGTGGTTAGTTATACAACAGCGCTGCTGAGTTCTCGAATCTGATTGATCAGAAGATTAATTTTCTATAACAGCAGCTCTGAAAGTAGCTCTGGCTACAAGGTTTATATTAATGCATTCGTTCTAAAACGTTATTGTTTCTATAGTAACAGCTTACACAGGGACTTATATGATGGACTTTTCCCACGGACAGCTTTAGAAACTGTAATCGTGATGTTGATGGTTATTTAACGTAAAGTTTTCCAGCATGGGGAAAATCTTTGTTTGTGCTTTCTGGGTTCTTTGAACATGACAAGCTGCATTTTGTTTGTCTTATTATTTTATAGAATGAGAAAAAAAGAGAGGCTGGTAATATAAGTTATTAAAGGCACTACCTTGTTTTTCAGGTTCCACAATGTTAAAGATAAATAAATGGATAAAAAGTACCACAGGTAATGATTGGCAAAATACTTTAGTGTCAGAGGAATAAACTATATGTTTGAGCGGTAACAGGAATTATTCAGTTCTGTTTGTTGGTAAATCAGTGATGCTTGTAAAATTAGTATAAAATTTGTGGTTTATTTTTACCCTCCAGTAACCTAACAATGAACATGTATAAGCCAATTTGTTTCCTTACCCCTCTATGTGTAAACGTAAAACTATAATATGACAATTAAACTCACATATATCAGAATGTGAATGAGATATTTTGAAAGTAAATGATGCATCTAGTTGTAGATAAAGCTGGATGAATTATGTAATAAGGGCTACACCGCCTCTGATTTGCCAGGTATACTAGTGTGTAACTTCACACATGTTGTTGCTACATCCCAGGATCTCATCTTGTGGCTTCTCCTTGTAGGATACGATGTACGTGGTGGACCCTTTGGCATGGTGCCCACACTTGGAGTCAGTGCGTCCAGTGCCAGCAGGGGGCATCGACGTGTTCCGGCCGTGTGAGGAGTGCGGCGCCGAAACGGAGAACTGGATCTGCCTCTGCTGCTATAAGGTGCTCATCACAGGACAGTACTGTAGGGGAGAGATTTAAATGTCTGTGCCTTTAATAAACACCATTAAATAGTCCTGAGTGAGCCTTCTGCCTAATTATTAGTGATTATTCAGATATCCAATCACCGGCCACTTTAAAAGGAACACCTATACACCTACTCATTCTCGCAATTATCCAGTCAGCCAATCACATGGCAGCCGTGCAGTGCTTCAAATCATGCAGATGCAGGTCTAGAGATTGGCATAACAAATACGTGAAATAGTGTTTCAG
Source organism: Pangasianodon gigas (assembly GCA_022758105.1). Lineage (NCBI taxonomy): Eukaryota > Metazoa > Chordata > Actinopteri > Siluriformes > Pangasiidae > Pangasianodon > Pangasianodon gigas. The sequence continues at coordinate 3,787,496 of CM040461.1, read as the reverse complement.
GCACCTGAAATGGTTAATCGAATACTCAAATACCTTCACGTGCCCGTATTAAATATAAAATAGCCCGCTGTTGCTGAGGTTCTTAGACTTTTTGCAGAATTAAGCAGAATTTATCTGCAGTGCACAGAACGATGTTGTGTGTGTGTTTGGTCTTTGTGCAGGTTTTGTGTGGGCGTTTTGTGAACGAGCACATGGTGGCCCATGGTCAGATATCCTCTCACCCTCTGGTCCTGAGCTTTGCCGATCTATCAGTGTGGTGCTACTCCTGCGAGTCCTACGTCCACAACAAGGTGGGTGCATATGAGCTCTGACCTTCACGCTGTGAAACATAATGCAGTTAAAATCAGCCGGCTTCACTTCAGAACATGTTTATGAGTCTTCATATTATACAGCTTTATATACAGTCCTATCTCTCTCTCTCTCTCTCTCTCTCTCTCTCTCTCTCTCTTTCTTTCTCTCTCTCTCACCCTGTCCTCTCTGACTCTCGCTCCCCTGTCTCTTGCTGTTTCTGTCTCTGTCTCTCTCTCTCTGTCTCTCTTTGTTTGTCCCTTGCTCTGTCTCTCTCTATTTCTCCATCTCTCTTTCTCTCTCTGTTTCCCTCTTTCTCTCTCTCTCCATCTCTCTCTGTCCCTCTCTCTGTCCCTTTCTGTCTTTCTTTCTGTAGGTGCTGTATGAAGCCAAGAATGCTGCTCATCTTGCTAAATTCGGGGAGGAGATTCCCCCTATCAACTAATCCAGCACTGAAGATGAGAAGATTCCTGTGCAGGCAAACAAGAGGGGTGTGTGTGTGTGTGTGTGTGTGTGTTTGTGTGTGTGTGTGTTTTCTTGGATGTATGCGGAAGTAACCAACTGGCATTACATGACGCAGCTGAATGTGTGTGAGAAACTGTTTTCACACTGAGCACTCCTCTTCATTTCCAAACTCATACACGTCCTCCTCTCTGCAGGAGAGCCAAACTCATTACCCTGCGGTAATTACATTGTAAGTGTGAGTGAGATCACACATTTCTCCTGCACTACTTTAGTGCCAAAACTCTGATCATTTGAGTGTTGGTTCATCGTTTCACAGAATCTCTCCACTCTTTATTTATTCCTCGTAAAAACAGCACAGTACCAGTTTTCTAATCCTTCTAATACTAATAGTTAAAATGAAGCAGCTTCTGAACAACAGTTTAATAATGAATAAAAGAAGAAGGTTGCGTAGTGACATCGGCACTAACACCAGCCAGGCGTGTGAATTTCAGCGCCAAACCCTTGAGCATACTGTTAATCGCACTGTTAATCACGTTCCTGTTTGATAACAAAGGACTATTTACAGGCACATAACCAAAATATATTCCTTCAACTCACAAGCAATAAATAATGCCGAGTTGTATCAGACAAAAAGTAGTTCTGACAGTTCGACTTTGTAAATTTCACTGTTCTTTTATTCTGTTTTCTTAACATCTTTCTTGTGTTCCTCTTTGAACAAACTCTACATCTGTGTTATAGCAAAAAAAATAAATCATTGTAAGTTATGCTTTTGTAAACTTTGTTACACCAATACACTTTAAATGTGAAGAATTATTTTCTGTGTGTTTTCTGCATCTTTCTTGAGTTGAAAGTAAAAAGTGTCCACGTGTCCAAACATACTAATACATATGTGTATATATATATATATATATATATATATATATATATATATATACACACACACACACACACACATATATGTGTGTCAATACACAGTTACTTTATATTTGACCTTACAGAACAGAAAAAGATAAATTAGCAATTGGGACATGTGCAAATGTTTGAACACCCCTTCCAGATGCAGAGTCTCAGAACTTAATTAACTCATTAGGCCTTAATTGACTCATTAGAACTCATTGGGCAGGTCAACTGTTCCAGAGCGTAATAAATTCTCTGACTCTTCAATCCATGTGCTGACACTCAACAACCATGGGTTCCTCTAAGCAGCTGACTAAGGATCTGAAAATGAACCTAATTGATGCCTCCAAAGCAAAGGAAGGCTGTAAATAGAAAAGTGCTTCCAGGTGGCAATTTCCAAATACGGAAATGTCATTAAGAATTAGCAGCTCGGCAGATGTGTGGAAGTCAAGGCAAGATCTGGAACTGCCCATACGCTGGCTAGAAAAGCAAAGCAAAACCCCCATATGACACTAAAGACCTGCAGGAAGGTTTAGCTGACACAGGTGTGGTTGCACAACGTTCTACTGTGCTGCATTGCTTGCACAAATATGGTCTGCATGGAAGAGTCATCAGAAAGACACCTTATGTGCAACCTCATCACAAAAGTGAAGGTCTGATGTATGTAAACAATATCTAGATAAGCCAGAGGCATTTTGGAAACAACTTGCTATGGACTGATGAAGTAAGAATGGAACTCTTTGGCCACAGTCGCCAAAGGTATGTTTGGAAAAATGAAGGAGCAGCATTTGATGAAAAGTTCATCTTTCCAACTATTAAGCACGGTGGTGGAGCTATTATGCTTCGGGTTTGTGTGGCAGCCAGTGGCACAGGAAACATTGCAGAGGTAGATGGAGGAGGAACATAAGTGACTGCTTATGGCGAGAAACAGCTGTGCTGTCATGGATATTGTGAAAACTTTTGGTATTGATAACATGACATCTTTGTCATTGGATGTAAACTATGGTGGCTACTCATGATAGCATATAACTACTTCCTTCATATGTGTATGACATGGTTATATCAATCTTATGAAGCTGGGTAAATGGTAAATATTTAACATTTTTTATGGTTTAATATAACATAAGTGTCTTCCATTCTTTCCTTCCCCTCTCATTCTTTACCTTCTTTTCTATTTTTCTTTTTCTCTTCCCTCCTGGAGGTGGCTCTTGTCGTCTATTTTCCTCCTCCCTCTTTCCTGTGACAGGAGGAATTTATTCTTCACTGCACCAGTGCTCTGTCTAAAATCCTCTCTCAGAGTAGAAAGGCATCATGTGCTCTTTCTGTTTCTCTCACCCTCCCTGCACCCCTCCATCCCTCCCTCCTCGTCCTCATCACCCCTCCCTCAGTACGTGTTGGAGGCACATCGCTTGCTATTGGTGTTGGCCTGCTGTTAATGTCGTGCATCATTGCCACCATAACCCCACAGGGAGGAGGAGAGAACCTCTTTTTTTTTCCTGGCTCACTCCCTCACTTGCCGATAATGCAGCTCTCGGTAATTGAATTTTGATGTTTTTTTGCTTCCTGCTGAAGGACAGAGTGTCGCAGACGACCAGCCTGAGGAGAAGAGAGGTGATCTCCATCATCCCATGCTCTCATCTCATATGTCTTAGCATGCAGATCCTGCTTGTTGTTTTTATCTTTTCTGTGAGCATTATCATCCCTCTCATCTAGCCGTGTCTGAAAACATCCTCATGAGTCTCCCCCTGTCATTAAGCCCCCACTGGTCTGCTGTTTTCACCGCACTGTTTCAGGCTGTTATGACAGGAATCTCTGAGAGCTTCTGCTCCTGAGGCCATGTGCTGAGCTTTCAGACTTCACAGCTCGGCAAAGAACAGCTTTCCAGCTGAATAGTACATTTAATATAGGTACTGCAGCTTTTGTATAATGGTATATCTTCAGGAAAAAAGAAATGCATGAACAATCTGCTTTATTCTAAGCCCTGTTTGAACCCCAAGCTGAAATGTATTTAAGGTGCTCTTAGTAATTTTTGAAAGTGGTCCTAGAAGTATAATTATTATTTTATTTTAAAGATATAAAAAAAAAAACAATTATTTGCAGCATTGCAACACAATCAGTCTCTGTTTGTTTCATTTCAGGCTTCTTTTAAAGTTTAATTTTCTAAATCTTTTTTTTTTTTTAACCATAGTACAAGCTAAAAATTCATTTTTTTACAAACACTAAACAAATATGTGTTATTTTATGGCACATTGTGTCCAAACAAGAATCCATCAGATTTTCAAGTTTGAGTTCTGTGCTTTTTAAATACTTGACTAACTAATTAAAAGACAGGTCATAATTAAATGATTTTTAGTTAAAAATAGGTTCAAACCTGTTCTTGTAGTTCAAGTCAAGTAGGCTTTATTGTCATTCCTCTCATAACAGGTGAAATGTTAAGAAGGAACTATTGTTCATGCATTATTTTCTATTATAACATTGTATTAACATTTTCAGTTGTGATTTAGATTGCTGTATTGACATACAAAAATAATGTCTGCAGTAATATCTGGTGAAGTTGAAGCACTTAAACAAGTTCACTACACCCTTTTTCCGTGTTTTTTTGTGGATCCAATAACACATAATTTTTGTGGAACATCTTTGGACACCTTAAGGTGAATTACTGAAACTGAAACAAGAGAATCGAAACAATGGCCCCATAAAGTAAATATAAATATAAAGATTTGTCATTGTTTTCGTACATTAAGCAAATTTAAGCTTTTTTCAAGAATTAATTTCCAGCACAAATCCAAAAAAACTAACTTGGATTTGTAGTAGATGAATTATTTGGAGCACTGGAATTGAATTTTGAAGATCTCTAGGGGCATGGTTGGTGATCACTAAACTACATGGTCATGCATAACTGTATATTCAGTGTAATGCTTGCAAGAATCAGAATTTGAAGGACAATGTATTGTATTTAGCTCTCCTTTTGCAGCAGGCATGCAGCCCCATGCGGCGGAGGTGGCACGCCTCTACCAGACAGAGTTCATCCGGAGCGCGCGGGCTATGGGTGTCCTGTGGGCCATTTGCACGCTCTGCTTTGCAGTCATTGAGGTGGTCATCCTCGTTCAGCCATCCTGGGTAGGCACACGTGAGCTCCGTTATCCAGCCAACAGTGTTGGTGGTAAGGCGCCACCTCAGACTGGTACGCTGGGCTTGTTCGAGGTGTGTGTGGATTCAGACTGGCCAGTGCCAGAGTGCACAGGCTCCTTACGTACCCTGACCCCGATTCCAGCCTTCCAGTCACCGGCTGTACTGGTGTGCATCTCCCTCACCATGGTGTGGGTCAGCGTGGGCTGTCTGTGTCTGTTTCGCTTCTGCAATGCTGCAACCGTGTACAAGATCTGTGCCTGGCTACAGCTCACCGCTGGTAAGAGCACTAACTCAGCGGAGCATTGGTTCATTGAAAAACTTTGAGTATGTGCACCAAAGAAGCAATCGTAATCCCATTTCCTGTGCAGTATGTCTTAAAACCGGAATGGCTCTGTACATCAGAGATACGCTGTCTACCTTTACACTTTCCATTTGTTTCCCATAGCCAATGTTTGCTGAAGTTGATTAATTCTGATTATTTCCTTTAGAACAAGATCTTGGTAGTTGTAGATATTTCATATTTCGTTTAACAGATCTCCCCACTCGAGAGAAAACCCATCACCCGTTGACTTTTGTTTTGTCTAAGAAACAGAACCTTGGAGACCCTGCTAATCTTTAATGACTAGGTAGTTCTCCAGGAGATATACATATAAGACTCTGTAATTATTACTTAATTCATAAAGAAATACCAAGCTATTACCTTATTATTACTTACTGAGTAGTTACCCAGTATTTATTAGTAGTTAATGACTTAGGTGTGAACTATTCATTCATTCCTGCTTAGTTCATAAATAGTTACCTATGAGTTATTGAACAGTCTTTTAAAGCATTGCCACAATACATACACCTAAGAGGGGGGAAAAAAAACATATTTTCATGTTTGTAGAAACCAGGCAAGGTCATAACCAGAACACGAGGGTTATATGCTTAATCCAAGTCTGTGTTGTAGGTTTCTGTCTGGCGCTGGCCTGCGTGCTCTTCCCAGATTCGTGGGAGTGTGCTGAGATGCGTGCACTGTGTGGAGACAGTGTTGAGAGTTTCTCTCCCGGGAACTGCAACGTGCACTGGGCCTACGTACTGGCCATGCTGGGAGTGCTGGATGCCGGCATCCTCGCCACACTTGCCTTCGTCCTGGGCAACCGTCAGGATGCACTGCTCCCAGATGACGCCAAGGATGGTGACGGTAAAACACTACACTCATCAAACTTTATTTAATATGAGTTAAACAGTAAAATTAGAGTTCAGTTCATTAATTTAGACAAAAGTCAGCTTCTCTTCTGTGTTCCTCAGTGACTGGATTGTTACTGGAAGCATAGCCTGGTGATGAAAAGATACCACAGGTACGGATATTAAGACAAAATAAGTTGCCAGTTTATTAGGTACAAGTATGTTGTAAATACACATTGGTCATTCACATACCGTGTACCCTTACAGAAGTCACATGAACTTCAGATGTGAATAATCATATGATTAATTTATTTTCACATGATATTTCTATATGTTTCATTTTCACATTAATTTTTTTCCACTTTTTTATTGTAATGTGTTTTTCCACGATTTACTTTTACCTGGAATTTTTCTACCTGATTCATTTATATTCACATATGATTTTTCAAATTTCATTAATTTTGAAATTGTTCAAATTTCCACATTATTCATTTTCACATGTGATTTTTTTGCACATTATTCATTTTCACATGTGATTTTTTTTGCACATTATTCATTTTCACATGTGATTTCCCCACATGATTCATTTATTTTCACATGTAATTTTTTTTTACCTGATTCATTTCAACAATTCATTTATTTTCATGTCATTTGTTTAGCCAATTTTTAACGTGATTTTTTCCCACAATCGTTTATTTTTACATGTTAATTTTTCACGAGATCACTTATTGTTCATGTGTTGTGACTGAAGCTCATCTGATGGTGTAAATAATTTGTCAGCCCCCTTTGACCCCATCAATGAAAAAGACCACAATTAAGACTCTCATTGACTGACACTCAGAGAGCATCCTATAGTGGCCCCTTTCATAAATAATGTATACTAAGAGACCTATATGGTTGGAGTCCCTGATAAAAGTGCCACTGACTGCAGAGTGTGTTTGCTTTGAAATTCTGTAATGTGTTCTGTGATATTTTTATGTTTCTAGTATTCTCTTTTATTTCTACCCCCATGTTGTTTAATCTTTCTTCATTAGACTCCTTTCATCTGGGGCTGATCACTCTGTCCTCATCGTAAGCCGGAGAAAAACAGACAACATGAGAAAAGCTCACTTCCTCCTCCCCCACAACATGACATCATCTCCCTGACGCTTACATAAAATCTCCGCATAGAAACTAGAGACGGTCGCCTGGCAACCGTAACCGACGACTTCTCCAGCTGTAAGTGGAGGCAGGGAAATACGAGGACACTTGTTTTTCATTCTCTGTCACCTCCTGATAAGCAAATGGATGTCATAATAGATATAATTTTTTTTTTCTGTTAATTCACCACATTGTCCTGTATTGAAACCATCAAATGTATTCTCTCCTTGTTTGGTGTGAATTTTAGGTTTCTTCATGATCTCATTAGTCTGCAGTATTTATTTTAAAGATGAACAAATCAAGCAATACCAGTAATAAGGTCTTAATTTAAAAAAATGCAAATCTCTGGATAAGATTTTGATTAAAGAGAAAGGATTTAAATTTTTTTCTCAATCTGAACCTTAAATGATTATAGTTTAATATATATTTTTTTAGATATTTTAATAGCCTTAATCACAATATCTTAACACTTACAAGGTGATTACTGAATATTCATCTTTGGGTATTAAAAGAGGAATTACATAATTCTCAGTGTTTTTAGGCATTTTCATGAAACATTGCAATCAACGTTTATTACACATTGCATTAGCAACACAGTGCATGAGCAAATATTGAGCTCTAAAGTGAATGATGAGTACAGAAGAACAAAGAACTGATTTTGACATCGACATCCAATTTTTTATTATAACTCGATTTTTTCTCATTTTATTTTACAATCCCACCTGCTAGTCACAGATGCATAAGAGTTATAAGATTAAGTTTTCATAACCACACAGATAGGGAAACAAAAAGCATATAATTAAGATTTAAAACACAGTTTCTTGCACATATTCTCATATAGAGTAATCAGAGAGGGAGCTCCAAAGGGGAGGTTATGTGTAAAACACAGCCAGCGTCATCGTTTTGTTGGCACATTAATGTACTAAAGCCACTGGCGAAGCAAGAGGAAGCAGAACAACAGGGACTGACTCTTCCACAGCGAGGATGGTCAGAGTAGGTTTCAGTAATACATGCAGGTCAAACGCTGTCCGAACACGAGATCAGAAAGAGAGCAGAACAACACAGTGCTCAGTTAACGCCTAATTTTATTATATGTCCAGCCGGACCTAAAGAGTTAACACAGTGCTGGGAATTTTGCTGTGTGCTTCAATGCCAACGTCTGAGGTCTTACCACAATAGGTCTGCTATTTCATGGCTCATTGACTGATAAATTGAGTTGAGTGAAATTTGATATATTTAAATAATAATGTAATAGACAATATTCTCAGCAACCCTTTTGCTTAGGCTCAGTCTGGCTGTATAAAGATGCATAAAAAGCAGGAGCCAAGATGTTTTCATATGTGAACTCTGGTGTTTTGTGGTCATTATTGAATCACGATCTTCTACTACTACTATATTCAAATATCTCATAGTTTGCTCAATAAAGAGTTTTCAGTGAAGACGGTGTCTGTCCTAGTGTTTGCTTTATGAACAGTTCCTCTTAAAATATCAACTATCTCAATGATAAATGGATAACACCAGTTAGCATTGTAGTAATTGGTGGCTCTTAGTCCTGTTTGGATTTTTGGTCCAACAATATGTTTAAAAGAAACCTTCACTTAGTCTTCCATTTAATCTAGCTCTCAATATCTAAGGCTGATAATCCACTGGGTGATGTTATCTTTGGTGCAGATGGGGCAAATTGGATAAAGTTCACAGCACAGGTCATAATAAAGGACAATCCTAATATTACAGTGCTGGATAAAGTCAGTGTTTTCAGTTCCTCAATGCTGAACAGTTTAATGTTTTCCATGCAGTTCAATTCCTAATGCAACTCCTTACCAGATTTGTTAACCCGTGGGAAAACATTAAAGTGTACAGCAGACCAGTTGCTCTTGAAAGACAGCCAAGTCATCACAGCCATAAAGGTCGAATACATATATATCCTGCCCTTTGTAGTACATGTTATGCTGGGAAAGTGGTGGCGCAGTGGTTCATGCTCTGGGATGCTGCTCAACAGGTTGTGAGTTCAATCCCTGGTACCATTAAGCTGCCACTGTTGGGCCCTTGAGCAAGGCCTGTAACCCTCTCTGCTCCAGGGGTGCTGTATCATAGCTGACCCTGCACTCAGACCCCACAATATCTAACATGCTAGCACAAGAAAAAATGTAGGTTGACTTGTATCCGTGACAGTAAAGCCTTTCTTTTTTTTGATCTGGGAAACTATTTTCCAAAGCTAATTTGTCGGTTACATAGATGATTCCAACTGGAATGTTCCTTATCAGTTTTCTGACAGACGTTCTTGACATTTGGATTAAACTCTCAAACTAACTGTGATACATTGCACATTCTGCAAAGGACTTGGACCAAAACAAGTGTCTCGACGCAAGAACACTGCAGCGGTACCATTTGCTACCATTTATATGTGTGCTAGCTGCAAATCCATAGACTTTCATGACCAAGAGCTTGATTTACATTTAACTCATTTTGTTGTTGCTTTAATCCAAGGTGACTTACAAGTGAGACAAGATACAACTGAGCAGATGAAAGGTTAAGCAACTTGTTCAAGGGCCCAACAGTGCCAGCTTAGTGATGCTGAGATTTAAGCTCATAACCTTTCAATCAGTCGCCCAATGCCTTAACCACTGATCCACTGCTGCCTCATACAAGCTTGATAGAAGGCTATGGGATTAGGGGGCAAAAAATTCTACATTTTAGTGCTTTATATGTTGAAACATGCTATGAAAAAGACAGAAAAGAAATCAAACCACCACCATGTACATACAAATAGTATATACTAGGAGACAGGTTCACAACCCTGATCCTGGGGAACCCCCCTGGCCCATACATTTTAATGTTCTCCCAGCTCTAAGACACACTTTTAACTCAGGAAGGGCTGTTAAGTAGCTGATTAATTGAATCAGGTGTGTTGAGAAGAGGGAAATCACTGAAATCTGCAGGATAATGGGCGTGTATACTAGGACCAGGAATTAAAACCCGTGTGCTAGGGGGTTGATCAGAATTAACCCTACTTCTAGAGCTAATTTGGGGGTTTCACTTTGCCATAAACCAAGCCAAATATGGTTGGGTTTAAGAATATAAAGGCCAGTGATGGCAAAGACAAATATTTTTTTCAATAGTAAGTAATCAAAAACAATCCAAAAACAGTTGGGAATGGCACAAATAGAACAAATGATTTAATATTTTTCAATTTTGCATTGAACATGCTAGTTCATCAAGGCTGTTAAGGCTGTGTTCTGGCAGCTAAATTGGGATAAATTTAGCTGTCATTCCTCAAGGATTATGTGGGCTAGATAAAGTGGTAAGTATGGACCATTAATGGCCCATTACTCATTTGCTATTAGTAAAGGCTTTGGGTTGTGGCACTTTAGGATAACCTAGGATAACCTATTTTAATGATGTCATATCTTTAAAGGTTTTCTTTAAAATAGTTCCTGTAATGCTAGAAGAGTAGCATTATTTAATCCCAGTAAAAGGGCTGGTGACCTTGGAAAGTCCAGTCCTTTTTAAGGATAAAATAGGTAAATTCATAAGGTGCTAATCTGTGTCCACTGTGTTGATGATGGCCAGTATGTCGAGAAAACAGCTACTCCTTTGGGGAGAAAGATTTTACATTTTTGACTGTAGAAAGTTTTAAACGTATAAGGTCATGATTTACCGCTCACTGATAGTGACTCAGATTAAGAAAACTCAATTTAAGAAAAGGATAATTTGGTCTTGAGACTCAAGAGGAACTCAAGTAATGTCAATACCAATATCTGAACTACCAGGACTGACAGGTTGCCAACTGCAGTGCATCACTGCATCTACTGCAAACCCATAAATAAAAATTACATTTGCTCATATGCATTAGCATGTGGAACAAATAATTGAACGTGTTTACCATTTTATTATAGCACTGAAGCAGATACATTGGTTCGCCAGACAGAAGCAGTTAACAGTGAGTTCTCGCATATATCTGTCAGCATGTGAACTGTTGCAATCTTTCTGTCTTCCTCTTTTTTCTCTCTCTCACTTTCTCAGGTACTGGATGATGTGCTGAGCGATGAGCTCAGGGTCGTAGGTCACCGAGCGGCGTTTGCGGCTGTGCTTCGCAGGTGGAGGCAGATCTGTGTCGATGCGCTTCATCCTCTGCAGACCAGCATGGGGTGACCGGTTGTTCTGACCAGCAAAATCATCATGGTCTTCATCACCCACTCGCTTCACCCGCAGTAGCGAGGCCTCAGCATCAGGGGAGGCGACAGGGGTGGAGTCTAGAGAGCGCCTAGCTCGTCTCAGAGGCGTAGCTCTGTCACGTCCAATGCTGGCTGCTGCTGCCACTTCCCATTTGCCTCGGCGGTTGGATGGGTTCAGCTGGTTCTCAGATGCCAGACTCGAGAGGACCTTCTCCACCAGGTACCTGGGTAAAGCATCAGGAATGAGGATGAGGATGTAAATGTTGGTTTACAGTGCATATGTGAGGTAAATGTTTAAAATGTCCATTTACAGTGTTGCTGATGATAGTCAATATGCTCAGCAACCAGTTAGTCCTTTGAGGATAAATAAGGTTACCATTACCATACAGTATCAAATCCGTCCCTTCTGCTGCTGTGGATGATCCCACATACAGCAGGTACCCTAAAGATTGGCCTTTCCCAAAAACAGTTTCTGCCCATGTCTCACTCATGCTTTAGTGGATAATCTCACCAGGATACTGTAGACTTGTACCTAAGAACTGCTGCTGTAATCATAAACACTGTCTTGAGCTCATCCCAGGTCTCTTATTCACAATCTGTTCATATTGAACATCCCTTTAACACACTAAGTACTGTTTGTTTCTACAGTATACAGCTGCAGAAGAATAATGATTTATAATCCCACTATTTGGTATTGGAAGGGTTCCCTTTTGAGTCTGGTTCCCCTCAGGGTTTTCCTCACGTCATCTCAGGAAGTTTTTCCTCACCACTGTCGCCGCTGGTTTGTTTATTAGAGATTCAAATCTACATCCGGAGTTTTGTAGAGCTTCTTTGTTGAGACTACATAAATAACATGGAAATTAATTGAATTATAGACCTCTTATACTTATTGATGGAAGCTGAGGTAATCACTGGTCCAAAGGGACTAGTGGGATGAAATCGCCATCATATTTACTGCATCGCTGCTTCTCAGGTCTTTGAAGGCAAGAGAAGCCATTTGTTTCCTGTCCAACTACAGACGTTGGCCTAACTAGCAAATGGCCATTTGTTAGTGTGTAGCATTTCTTTCTACCTTCAAACTGCCACATAAATCTGTAGCAAAAAAGCACATAATATGACTTGCTGGTGGATTATACACTCTGTCACTTGGTATGTAGATAAGCTTTTGTCCGCCATCTTTGTTAGTTACAGCCAGTCAGGACGTCTTATTTAGAAGTGTTAAACCACAGAGGTGTTTTACCAGCTCTGGTAGGCTGTTTTCTGACTTCGTTGTAAGTTCTGCAAAGATATACGCATGTCATAAACATACAAATGTGGTTCAGGGCCATAATGTCTGGCTGAACAGTGTAATTTATGCTTTACTGATCCTTTTTACAACAGAAAATGTCATATTTCTTCCATCAGGACTCCATTTTACAGCCCAATCATCAACCAGTCAGTCGTGGGATTCAAACCATTGACCCATAACTCTGAGTGTACCAAGAGAGAGACTCAGGAGGATGCTGTTATAGAAAAATAATCAACAACAGAGTGCTTTGTTGCAACCTGGCACTAAGTGGTTTATTTCCCAATAACAGCATGTTTTATTCATCTTATACCACATCATTTTATTTACAGAACAGCACATAGTACTTTTTATCAATTTATTGTTACATTTAATGTTGAGGAACATCCATGAGACAACATATTTCCTGTTATCACTTATGTTATAACAGCTATAAACAGTCAATCCTCCCTTTCTTGTGAAGTTAGTAAGACTTGTACCAGAGAAAGCACAGCTTGACCTCTGACTGTTACAAAGTGCCAACACTGGAGGCTCCTTCCATAAATGTTAAATAAACATCTCCTTACAGAAATCTTTATTTAAACAATATCAGTGATTACACATTTTTAAATCCGTTTATTATTAGATTACGTTATTACATTATGTGGAGCATCCTCCATGCAAGTGCCCGTGAATGAGCTGTTACTATAGAAACGATAACATGTCAGAAGATTAAAAGATGTTAAAAGGTATTTTTCTCACCGGAGCATCTCCTGGTCTCGGTCCTTCCCTGCCTGAAGCATCCTCTCCTGCCTGTAGTGGTTGAGCAGCGCCTCGGTGAGCTGTGGGTCCAGCAGTGCCTGGGGTTTCGCCATGTTCACTGTCTGCTCTGTCTCGTCATAGTCTGGAGGGTATGATTCCTGGAAGTCGCCTTCCACCTGCTCTTCCTCTTCCTCTGGTCTTGCTTGGCCTTTACTCTCTGCCTCACTCAGGAGGCGCAGTAAACCTGCTAGGTAGGCTGCCTCCTGCTCCTGCCTCTGGTCGTTCTCCAGGCGATGCAGGGCGTGGCCCAGCCCCTGTGCTCTCAAGGCCTCCGGCTGGTAGTACAGATCGTTGCCCCGTCCATTGAAGCCAGCAGGAGGGTATGACATCATCTGAGCCTCGTAAGGCAGTGCATCACGCAGGTCACGACGAAGGCGTGCAGCTCCGCCCCCATGCATGGCAGAGAGAGGCTGACAGAGAGAGAGAGTTATATTAAGTGTAAGTTAATATTAAGTGTACTTGTATAAAAGTTACTTGTACTAAATTCCCCTCTAAACTGCACGCTCTTAGTGTTAGTAAAAATGTTCTTAGGCATTGCATGAAGCTTAAGAGGCTGTGTATAGCGATTAATACATTTACTGTGTACTCCCTTACAAAGCATCTCTCTTCTTTTACCAATAATACACTAATTAACTGCTGAAACACACATTAACCAATAATACACTAATTAACTGCTAATACACTAATTAACTACTGAAACACACATTAACCAATAATACACTAATTAACTGCTAAAACACACATTAACCAATAATACACTAATTAACCACAAATACACTAATTAAGTGCTAAAAAACACACATTAACCGCTAATACAATGTTCAAAATTATGAAAATAGTCAAAATATAAATTATATAGTTATAGTTCTTTCTTTCTTTCTTTCTTTCTTTTCTTCCCTTTGTTATTTTTTAACTTCTTTCTTTCTTTTTTCTATTTTCTTCCATATTTTCTCTCATATTCTCTTTCTTTCTTCAACTATTTCCTTCTGTCATTCTTTCTTTCTTGACTCTCACATCTTTAAAATTCCACAGAGCTAAATATTTTTAAATCTATGACTCTACACAAATTTGAAGACTTTGTGACTTGAATAGTCATATCTAATCTATACACACACACACACACACACACACACACACACACAGGTGATGTGGTTGTGTCTTGTTATCTAAAGTGTGCAGTAAATGGCAGTATTGGTTTCCTGCTGCAGGATGAGGATGCTGAATGACGAGCTGAAACACATTAAACCAAACTTCGGATTCAGAGAGGATGAAAAGGCTTTTATGGACATTAATGCTGCATTGAGACGGAGCTGTGTGTCTCTGTTATGAGTGTCGGCTTTCAGAGTGGAAATTCATTAAATGGGGCTTATACTGAATCATTTAAACAGATGGGATTTTCTCAACACTGGCCATGCTGTATGTCATTATAGAATATTTTGGTCAGGATAATTCAGAGCAGTAAAAAAATATGGCAGAAGAGTACTGTATATTTATATGTAAGAGAAACCTAATGTGGAAGCAATAAGAACAATAAGCGATGATCTAAAAGGTAAAAGTAGGACTGATTGAGAAAGAAGAAGAGGAAAACTGACAGTAAAAAAAACCTAACTCAGAAACTTTATATCAGCTCCATTAACATGAAAGTTGAAGTCTGTGTTATATCACTTAATGTAATACTGAGAATCATAAGAACCACATGCACCATCCTGTTTATACGATAGAAAATTTTGTTTATTTTGTTTCTTCCTTTCTTAGATTTTGTTTGTTTAACTCTCTTTCTTTCTTTCTTTCTTTGTTCTGTTTTGTTTGTTTGTTTGTTTGTTTGTTTGTTTGTTTGTTTCTTTCTTTCTTTCTTTCTTTCTTTCTTCAATTTTGTGTAATTCTTTCTTTCTTTCTTTCTTTCTTTTATTTTGTTTGTTTGTTTTTGTTTGTTTCTTTGTTTCTTTGTTTCTTTGCTTGTTTGTTTGTTTGTTTGTTTGTTTCTTTCTTTCTTTCTTTCATCCATCTTCTATTTAGTTAGTTATCCAGTTAGCTAGTTAGTTAGTGAGTTTCTTTCTTTCTTTCTTCCTTTCTTTCTTAAGATGTGAGTCTGTAACCTGGATCAACCTAATTTACACAGCAAGCACATTGACAACCTCATACACACCCACACTCCTCCTCTTCAAATACATCAGCCAACACCACGCTTCAGTGGGTTTAATCCAATATTGCAGCTCAAGGCAAAAAAATATTACAGCATACATTATGTTTTATAGGCTGCGTGTCTAAGCCTGTGATTTACAGGAGGAACTGTTCCATTAGTTTCATTTTTCACAGGATGGGTACAGAAATGTGTGAGCCTCAGGAGAAAGAAATAAAATACTGAGATGTGCAAAAAGCTCAGAGACTTAGCATAAAGGTATTGTTTTACAATATTAACCCCTTAAACTCTCAGGACCAATCAGGATCCAGATTTACACCGTTCATTGTCAGAGCCACAAACATTTCACTATTGGTATGTAGTTATAACTGAACTCTGTGTACTAAATCTTCCAGTAATGCGGCTCAGCCACTGCATCTTGTCAGCTGCCATAGACACACACTAACTCTTCCTCCTTTTATTAGGTGCCATTACTTTTGTCCTAATTGAATGGCTGATCTTATTTGTTTTAATTTATGGACTTGTTTTGGATCACTTTCTTTCAAGTCATTAATAAGTGACTGAGATTCACAAAATGTTCATTAAATATGTGTGTGATTGAAATGAATAAGCTTTCAAACTTGACAGCATATAAAATTGGTGTTTAAAAAAAGAAAACGAACACTTAAAAAAAAATATGCATCAGAGTAGTCTGTCTTTAAAGTCAGCTTTGTCTGGAGCAGCCATACCACTGTTAGGCAACTAATGATTAGGGCAGAGTTTCCCAAAAGCATCACAGCACCATAAGATCATCATTAAATGGCAGAGCGAGCATCACACTGAACACTCTCTCTCCCAATTAAAATCTTAATTTGCTTTTGGGAGACTCAGCCCAGAGCTTTAAAAGCTGCAATCAATACAAAAATTCTGAACCAAATGCACAGCTTCTCTAATGATTTCTGCGGGTTGAGAGTGTTGTTTTTGTTGAGTTTCACTGAAGTATCTAATGAAGACACCATGGCTTTGAGGGGTTTCTTAGAATGAACGGGGTGATGAATAATAGATTCTTCGGAGACTGACGTATGGAGGTGTAGAGAAGGAGGCAGTGCATGAGTCACTGGTGAGTCACTCTGGCACATGATGACGTCTGTGCCTTGCAAGAAATACATATGTGTGCTTGTGTGTGTGCGTGTGTGTGTGTGTGTGTGTGTACATGTACATGTGTGTTTGTGAATGTACACTGAGTACAATCTGTTCATGTAATACATCCAAGTCCCGAATTCCTGCTGTTCTTTCCTAACCAACTGTTTCACAGTGTAGAAGAGTTCCTTAGGTTTAATATATAAAATCTATATTCGACTCTATTTGCGTGGTGGCTGGGGAAACCCTTCACATGGTGAAATTTTGGCTTTATCTTCTATATAGTTCTAAAAACTACAGACTTTTTTAAAATCTGAATATGTTTCCCTTTTGCATGTACTGCAATCACATAGTCAAAGTCATAGCGTTTAAAAGTCGGATTACCCTCAAAAGTGAAAAAAATAAAAAAATAAAAATTCATTCCAACTGCGGCTCAGGAGCGTCACTGTCATTTTCACAACAACTAATAAGTAAGGTATGTAGTTATTCCCTTATATGAGAATGAATTTGTTTGACTGAACACCATCTCCACAGTGAAACATGGTGGTGGCAGCATCACTTACAAATTTTTAAAAATTGTTTATATGACCTACTAAAAAAAAAGAAATGTAGCCAGTAGAACAGAACTGAGTGAATCAGAGTGATTATTTATGATACGACATTATTTTTATTTATTTAGTTGCGGTCTTCATATCACATGGTGCAATACTGCTTCCAATATTTATTCTGGTGTTGCACCATGTGGACGCATGGCATTAATTTCTGAGGACATGCATTAGTGGCGTGCCAAACAACCACACAATACACGCTGCGGCCATCTTGAGTATGCGTAGGCTTAGTTAGCAGCAAGTATAAATCAGCCTTTGAACTGGCTCCTTACACAACATTATAGCGAATGGAAGATTATAAAGTAAATGGAAAGATTTCCATGTCGTTTTGGTGAAATGTAATGCTTATGGTTTCTTAAAGCTTAGGTGTCAGAGTATGTTATAGACAAAAAAAATCAATTTTTCTGTCTATGATCTTTCATCGTTTGTGGTTGTTCACTCACAACAGTATCTCATGGGTTTCCCAAACCGCCACATGTACATTAACTATTGCTCTGTTATATTTACATAGAAACCATATTAAAGTGTGGTGATGAATTACTGCACATACACTGTGTCTACTCTTAGTCTGAGTCATTTCTTCACCAGAATTGGAATGCAACCAAAACATTTGAACAAATTATTACCAAAAACACCATCTGTAATATTGTGAAATGGTAACAGTTATTACCAAAAAACACCATCTGTAATATCTGTAATATTGTAAAATGGTAACAATTATTATCAAAATCACCATCTGTAATTGTTTACTTAGTGATGAAAATTGCATTAAAAAGTATAATAAAAATGGCATCAGCTCAGACTTACACAAAACAAACAGACTTGACTTTGAAAACACGAGCACCAGAAGAGATATTAGTAACCAGTCAAGGAGTAAAAATATGGTGGCAAAATTGATTATTAATATCAGATGAGTTCTTTGTACTACTTCCTTGTTCTACGGGAACGTTCCATTGTTTTGTAGTGAGATTTCCTGTAAGGGTTACGAAGCTGACATGAAATTAAGGAACACACAAAATTGACTTTTAATTCTCTAAAATTTTATTAATGGGGATGCAATGATTTTATTCTGAATATAGTATAGAGCTAATACTGATCTAATGCTCTGGATTGTATCGGATCAGATTTAATAATACAGTACCATGCTGTGATATTGGTACTGTATGGAATAGAAAATTGGTATTATATTATATTGGTATTATAGTGAGGATGCCACACACAGTAATTAGATATTTAAACTGCTTATTATTATTATTATTATTATTATTATTATTATTATTATTATTATTATTACACTTTTGTTGCTGATTATTTTTTGAAGACAGAAAAGGTCAGCCAGCTGTTTACATGGAATTACCCAGAGGAAGATTAAAAAGGAATGGAAGAAGTACAATTATATGTGAGCTATTACCTCACCGCATTTATCAGTGTGTGTATCTGTGTGTGTGCGCCCACTGAAAACTGTTGCCATGACAGTGCAGCTCCTCGGCTCGCGACGGTATATTTGTAACTAATTAGATTGTACAGCAGCTCCCGGCCTTCTTACTCAGTCGTGTATCCTCTGCACATTTACCTTGTTTCTTGCTTTTTTATTATTTAATTTAATTTAATGAAAAGAGAAGATCCCTCATACATACACGGGTCACAACAAGTCACATGGAAGAACTGATATAGTGAAATGTTTCTCATATTAGATAATAAGATACCATTATATGCTCACTGCCCACTTTATTAGGAACACCTGGGTAAGACTCCACTTTGCTCTCAGAACAGTTCTTCATGGCATGGATTATACAAGGTGTTGGAAACATTCTTTTGAGATTCTGGTCAATGTTGACATGACTGCTTCACATAATTGCAGAAGATTTGTCAGCTGCATATGCATGCTGTGAATCTCCCGTTCTACCACATCCCAAAGGTGCTCTACTGGATTCAGATCTGGTGACTGAGGAAGCCAATGACATACACTGAACTCATTGTCATGTTCATGGAACCAGTATTTTGTGACATAATGCATGATCATGCTGGATGTAGCCATTATAAGATGGATAAATCTTAGCCATAAAGTGATTCACGTGCAACAATACTCAGGCTGCGGCATTCAAATGATGTATTAAGGTGCCAAAAGTGTGCAGAGAAAATATTCCCCACACCATTACACTACCTCCACCAGCCTGAACAGCCTGAACAAGGCAGGATGGGTCCGTGGATTCATGCTGTTGATGCCAAATTCTGACCCTAACATCTGCATTTTGCAGCAGAAATGGAGATTCATCAGAGCAGCTAACATTTTTCCAGTCTTCAAATGTCTAGTTTTAGTTATCCTGTGCCCACTGTAGCCTCAGATTCCTGTTCTTGGCTGACAGGAGTGAAATCCAATGTGATTTTCTGCTGTTGTAGCCGATCCGCCTCAAAGTTCAATGTGTTGTGCTTTTCTGCCCAGCATGATTGTAAAGAGTGGTTATTTGAGCTACTGTATACCTCCTGTCATGACCAGACACTTGGACATTGTCTTCTGACCTCTCGCATCAACAAGGCATTTCTGCCTGCAGAACGGCTGCTCACTGAACGTTTTTTGTTTTTTGCTCCATTCTGTGTAATGAATGTCGTGTGTGAAAATTCCATGAGATCGGCAGTTTCTGAAATACCAAACCAGCCCATCTGGCACCAACAACAAAACCACATTTTTCCATATTCTGATGCTCATGACCTGTATCTACATGATATTATGCATTGTGTTGCTGCCACATGATTGGCTGATTGGATAATTGCATAAATGTGCAGGTGAACAGGGGTTCCTAATAAAGTATGTGGTTATACATTGTGAAATGGTAACTTGCTTTTACATTTGGCTATAACAAGGAGATAAATATTTCTGTCATAATGCAGATCTAGCACTTTGTGACAGAGCAAAATGTAGACTTCTCTTTGCTGGAACATGATGCACATACAGTATGTGGCATCATTATTCATGTGATGATTTAAAAAAAAAAAAAAAAATTACTATTAGATTCCATGGAAGAATATTGAATCTTGCACAATCCTTGACTTTGGGCTGGGTCTGCCATTTCGCAGACATATGCTAGATAATGTGAGGCATAACCCTCATAAAAACCTGTGCTTTCCTATTTCCAGTCATCTAACCTGTATCAACAGACTTAGAACACATCAATAATCCTAAAATGCATTGCTGTCTTTTCTCGTCCTGTGCTTATGCTCAAGGCTATTAAGCAAAGCAGCATAAATCAACACTCTTATCTTCGCTGTACACGAAACTGTGTTTGTTATTCCCTGTTCTGAGATTGCTCCATGATAACTAACATCCATAAAATAGCCAGGAGCATCATTTTAGAGAAAAAAACAAACATCTTGTTAATCATTAATAACCCTGGGGCTTGATATTTAACCTTCACTCCAATAGCTTCTAAATTTAGGATCACTTGGTTTTGTAACCTGCGTGCATTTTTGTTTGCTGGAAACAACGCAGCTTGCCTCCCAGATCTTTCCAGACTTTATGAGGCGACATGGCTGTGTTGCCTGGTGATGAACGTGGGTGCGTTTACTTCACCTTGCAAGTCAAATATCCACCCAGCACAAATTAACACCATCAACCAGATGGTCACATGGTTGTATTATTATTGCAATGCTTGGAGATGCCCTGAGAGGCATTTTAGATGTGCTTCATGTGCATATGTGTTTTTGAATGCCATGAAATGCTTGGTTGTGAATTAATATTCAATACAAGCCATTTTCCTCATCCATCCGCATTTCAGTTAATTTATACATCATTTCACAAAATTGTAAATGTTTTGACACTGATAAAAAATAGCATTTGACATGTACATTGATTACGACCTAATGAAGATATTTAATGACATAATTCTGTATTATATTTCATATACTGTAGTATTGTATATTAAGCAAAAAATAATAATAAATAAAGGGAATAATGACTTTGTAAACACCCCATTGCAAAGATAGAAGAAATATAGAATGTGTGCGCGTACCATCATAAATAAGTGTGTGATGTGTGTATGTGTGTGATGTGTATGTGTGTTTATGTGTGTGTGTTACCTTGGCCTCCAGGAGCGGACTCTGGAGGAAAGCCACGCAGAAGAGGAGCAGTACGGAGCTGGTGCGAGGGCCCGACATCCTGCAGGAGAGAATGAAGCTGCCCCTTATGACAGAGAGATACGCCGCCACTGAGCTCCGGACCACAGATGGAGTGATCCAGATGGAGGGAGGGGGAGAGAGTGAACAAGAGCGAGGGAGGGAGAGGAAGAAAGGAAGAAGGGGAGGAGCCTGTCTCTAAATAAAGAGGGATGAGAAAGCACTCCTAGGAGAAGCGAGAGGTAGAATGAGCAGGACAGAAAGTACGAGAGAGCGAGAATAATGAAGGTTAACGTGAAACGTGTGAATGTGGTTCGCATGAGGTAGATAGTAACAAGGAGGAGATCGAGTTGAAAAACGAGATGCAAGACGAGACTCATCGTAAACGAATCATTGTGAAAGATTGCCTTGCCTCAATAACAATTTACATATTGAATTTACATATTTAAACAGTGCTTTTAACACATTAAATAAAATAGATTTTTTTTTTTGCTTAAAACGAATGAAAATTTAACCTTATATGGATAAAAATCAGCAGTAAATTGACAGGAAAAACATTTCATGGTTCATGTCATTCATGCAGCAGAAAACCATTTAAAGCATTCATTCATTTATTCATTCACAATTGTAATCCTTGCTTTCTGAGGGGAAGATGAATCTTTGTCTCTTCATGGTAGAGATGATGGACTATGCTGAAGTAATCATAGTCTTTTCTTCATAGTAATGAAGAAAAAGCACAGTATTTTTTTTCCTATAAAGTGATCAACATTATAAGCAGACAATTTCAATGTCAGTTCTGCAAAACCAACCAGGTATTTAAGTAAAAAATAAGCACAATAATTCAAACCTTCCACTAAACTATCGGGAAAAGTATCCGTAAAGTCTTTAAAAAAAAAAAAGAATATAATAATAACGATAATAATAAAGAATTTAAAAATAAATACATAACATCTTTGTAAAGAAATCTTTAGAAAGAAAAATCTTTTTAATCGCTCTTGGCATCCATATTGCTGCATTTGACCGAATATGAGGATGCACACATAAAATCTCTTTATAACCATGAATACAAATGATTATTAATATTGTGTGTAGGTGGGGTGAGGCGGGGTTTGCTTCCACAGCCTTATGATTAATTTTAGATCAAATTCATCGGAGTGTCTTCTGAACACATGCTTCAATAGAAGACATTAGACATGAGGAAAATCTGACCTTTTGTACAAAGCAGTTGACAAGGTCAATATCACACATTTTCTTACATTAAATTAGGGACCTAGAAATAGTGCAGAATCATGAATATTAAATATTGAACATTTCCTTTTTCTCCACAGGATCCTGGTTTTTCTGATTTTGGCGAAATACTTTTTTTTTTTTTTGCATTCATTAATCTCTTTGGATCCATTTGCATTCTTGTGTATGTGATCAATAATTTCTATAAATTTATTTATTTTTTTTAATTTTTGCAATTTATTGTTAGAAAAACATCTGATCATCCAAAACGATTCTCCTGTCGACTTCTCTCTCTTCAGCCTGGACGACTCTCTATGTCTGCTGACCTTAAAATTGCTAAAAGTTGATCACATCTCATCGTGTGCTAGAGATCTCAATCTTTTACCAATACGAACAATTTATAAACAAGATTTAACTGCTGGGGCCGGAGACACTTTATATTGGGAAACTTTCTGGACAGAACTTTGTCTTAAAGGAACCAATAATACAGCACTTTTATAGTGAGAGCATACAAATTGATGTTTATTAATGTATAAAAAATAGCAATATAAATGAAAATCATGTTCCCAGGTATGTGACTGCAAAAGATTTCCATGATTATGTGGATGTATATTCATTACATGATGTGTATTCATTACAAGCATACACAATGAAGAATACATTTAATATAACGACATTTCACAACATAAATGACAAACGATAAATGGAAGTGAAGCAAATGAAGCACAGCCGCAGCAGCACAAAACCATCAATGCAGCGATGCTTACTGTACATTTCAATGTCCTTTTTTAACACCTTGCTGATTTCACAATTCATTTAATCGGTTTTATAAAATGCAATGCAAAGTAGTGATTTTATTAATTAGAGGGTAGAGTAAGATTTTATGACACAATTTAAGGCAAAGAAAAACAATGGTCAAAATATTGAGAAAAATGATGGCAGTGATCCTTTTGGGAGCTGAAAGAGTCGACTCCTACTGGTGATCTGAGCCAAATGATCTGACTCACTTAAAAACAAGCAAGATTTTCCCTTACTAGCAATTACAAAACTGTTCATCTTAAAAAAAAAAAAAAGTAAGTGATACCTAGGATACACCAAATATTTCAACGTATATTAGGTAGAAACAAATCGGGTCAAAAAGAGATGGAGAATGAGAATGCCTGAGAAACGTAAAGACTGCACAGAGGAAAGTGTTAACGAAAAGCGGAGAATTGTCTTGATATTTAACTGTAGCCTACTAGGATACATTAATTGTAGGTGATTAGCCTACACTGGTAGCCAGCTAGTGGTGATGTGTCATTTATGAACGAGTCGACTCTTTGAACCAGCTCTTTTAAGTGAACGCTGGGAGTCAACTCGCATACGTGAAGAGCCATAAGAAACGCTTTCACAATTTTGCTGAGATTTTGTGTTCGATTCCGTAATGCCATTAAACACAAAGACTATAACAGTGTGAAGATGATCTGTATTCTGTGTCATTTGGTGTTTTGGCTGGTAAAAAATGCTGAATTATGGGATTACATGACAGAGCAGCAGCATTTGGCCGGGTAGCTGTCCGTGTGAACAGAGTTCTCGTTCCCAAACACAAAGTAAACGTGGGACTTCCCTTTCCAAGCGTAGTTCACCCGAGTGATGGGGATCAGCTCGATGGTGTGACGCTGCAGTAGGAAAGATTATCAAATCAGTAATGTGACAAGGACTACTGTTAAAAACACTATGCAAATAAAATTTAATTTCAATGAACTTATGATGCTCGAGTGTCAGTAACAAAGCTGATTAGTAAGGAGTAAAACACTTGGTGGCATGGTAAAGTTAAACAGACATACTTTCCTCTAATTCTAGCATGAAATCTTGTATTAAATTGCTGTATTTCGATTCTCTGGTAACATTAATGTGCTACTAACATCGGTAGTAAAGAGTAGCAGTACCTGCTGCAGAATGCGAGAATTCTGGAAATATTTGGATTGATGTTCTTGTATTAAACGCTCAGACGCTTGGCTCACTGAAGGGTCGGGGAAACCCATCACTGGGTAAAGCTGTAACACACACACACCACAATCAACAAACTGCTTAATTCAGTCTCTTTACCATGTGCAGAGTTTATGGACATGACTTTCGGGTGTGTGTGCGCGCATTATTATTACCATGTACTGGGAGTCTGTGAACATCGCCCTGCCAGAGACCTTACTGAGATTCTCCGATTGCAGACCGCTCAACTGCTCCACCACGTATTCATTTTTATAAGTGGTCCTGAGGAGAGCAAAACATGACCAGACCTCACACTTCATTCACAGTAGTAAAAAATTAAAGGAAATGTATTTTAACTGTCAATTAAAAACTTCACTAGTATATAAGTGCTGGTAGAAGAGGAATTCTGAGCTTATCGAGAAATAGTCTGGAGTTAGCAGCATTGCTACTAAAACCATATGCAGTCATTTTTTTTAAGACAAAAAAAAGTGTGAAAAGTCCTGCAGGTAGAGGAAATAGCAGCGTGGAGATGTGCCAGTGTGCCATTAATAAAATGTGAAATAAAATAAAAATAAAATAAAATAGTAAAATGTGAAATAGTTTTGCCTTTTTAGATGGGGTGGATTCATTGTGGATTCATCATTAATGTGCTACAAGATGGTTTAAACAAGTTAAGAAAACTATGAAAAATCTGTAATATTTTATGTAATTATTTGAACAGATCCATTTAAAGCAGGTTTTATAATTTGACCAGGTTTTATAACCCAATAATTAGTTATAGGATAATTTTTTAATCCTTTCTGGCAATGAAAATAGATACTGTGATGTGCTGAATACGATTACATAGGCTTGCATGTTTATCATATTGTGAATATTTCATACTATCTCACTCTGTGTCTAGTCTAATGAAAAAATGTTCTTGAAAGCTGGAGATCTCACCACATGATCTTGAGTGTGATGAAGACGAGGAGCTGTCTCTTCCCTCGACAGGTTTCACACTTGCGTGAGCCTTGTCCATGGCAATAACTACAGCTGCACACACACCACACACCAGTTAAAACATAAGATCATTTCCCCCACCTCTCATGATAAATACAGGAACTTTTGTCATGTGTGTAGTTATGTTTCTAATTCAGCATATGCTTTCATTGGGAACATCTGTATAAGTGTAATAGTTACATAGCTTACTTTTCTCTTCCACAGCCGTTACAGTGCGTGCAGCGCTCAGTTCCGTGGCGAAATCCACTACCATTACACACCCAGCAGACTTTCTGAAAATAGATCGCATTTAGATACATCATTCACATCATCAGAGCATGTTAAAATAGAGAGTAATGTATACTGAAGTAACTTTTGAAATATGACTCACATTCCCAGAGCCTGCACAGTCCTTGCATGGCTTTTTTCCCATGCCCATACAGGCATGACAGTTCTACGGATAATTACATATATACACATCACACACTCAGCAATGATAAACTCCATATTTAATTTTAATTTAAAACCATCAAGCCAACTGGTGGCCACGATGGGACACATTTGTTGACTGCTTTGGTGTAAAACTTTGACACATTGTAAGATAGTGTAATAAATGAAATTCAAAGCAAGAGCATGTTGAAAACTAACTTGTACTCTACTACAAGCTAGTCTAGGTAGGTCTCAGTGATGAGTTTAAGACAGTGGTAGGTCTCTAATGAGGAGTTTGGGACAGTGGTAGGTCTCTAATGAGGAGTTTGGGACAGTGGTAGGTCTCTCATGAGGAGTTTGAGACAGTGGTAGGGCTTAGTGATGAGTCTGAGACAGTGGTAGGGCTCAGTGATGAGTTTGAGACAGTGGTAGGTCTCTAATGAGGAGTTTGGGACAGTGGTAGGTCTCTAATGAGGAGTTTGGGACAGTGGTAGGTCTCTCATGAGGAGTTTGAGACAGTGGTAGGGCTTAGTGATGAGTCTGAGACAGCAGTAGGGCTCAGTGATGAGTCTGAGACAGTGGTAGGTCTCTAATGAGGAGTTTGAGACAGTGGTAGGGCTCAGTGATGAGTCTGAGACAGTGGTAGGTCTCTCTTGAGGAGTCTGAGACAGTGGTAAGTAGGGGTGTAACAATACACTCCAATCACGATTCGATTCACGCTACTGGCTTCATGATTCAATTCAATTCGATTCTCAGAATATTTTGAACAAAACTTGAATGAAGAAAAAAGGCTACTTTCTTATTTTTTAATCATAAACAATGCAAAAGTGTATTTTTGTCTGCATAAAACTAAATAAATCAAAAATTGCTACAAACAGAGGTTTAATATTGTAAACAAATGTACTACAAGTGCACCAGGTCTTAAAAATAAAGAAATAAATTTATAAATTCTCCAGCATGCGCTCATTATATTTTAACTCTATGGGCTGCACAGATTGGGGCCTCTGGTGTTCAAACAGTGCAACTGCATTAGATGCATAAATAATAGAATGCTGATTCCCATGATGTGAATCGCACATTCCTATGATGCACATTGTCAATTTTTTTGCATCTTTACACCCCTAGTGCTAGGTCTCTATGATGGGTTTGAGCCAGCGATAGGAGTTTATAATGTTATCCCTATAAATGAGTTTGGGACAGTGGTAGGTGTCTATGTTGAGTTTGGGACAGTGGTAGGTCTCTATGTTGAGTTTGGGACAGTGGTAGGACTTTATAATGAGTTGGGACATCAGTAGTTCAGTAGGCATGTTCTGTTCTAATGACTGAAAGGTTGAGAGTTTAAGTTAGTGAGTTTAAGTTTTCTGATTTCTCTACCTTGACTGAGGAAGTATATGGAACTCTGATTTTCTGTGTTTGATCCTGGAAGAAAGTAGGTGTTTGGGCTGCGATTGCCCACGGCGCTGGAGCAGGCTGGATAAAAGCATCCACAGACTGGCCTGAAACACATCACACAGAACCACATCACACACCAGCTGGCGTTTCAGAATTATATTTAATTCCTATTTAATGCAGAGTGATGACACTGTTTATTACAGTACATCTCTTAATATAGAGATAACATTACTAATATCTCATTTCTAAATGCAGTTCAGCCCAGACATGTTTGAAGATGTTTTGTGTGAAAAATGTCTTCAGTTTTGCAATAAAGCTTTGAGGCTAATTTAACTAAAAGTAAGGAAAGCTTATAGCCGCCAGTTTAACTTTGTGGAAGCTGCATATCTAAATCATAACACACGCCACAAAAGAAAAGTGTTTGCCCTATTGTCGGGAGATCCCAAGTTTGAAATCCGATGATCCCACAGAAGTCGATGGCCAGGAGCCAAATTGGTTGTGCTCTCTAGGTGCGAAGCAACTGTGCTAACCACTAAGCCACCGTGCCCCTCCTTAATAGCAGTGGGGTGTGTCAGAAAGCACAAACTGCACCTCACCCAAAAACCTGGTGAATGTTCTTTACCTGTGTACGGTTCTTGACTCCATTCAGTAGATCTCGTCTCAGCGAAAGTCTCCAAGCGATACTATGAGGAACGGACAGGAGGAGAATAAAGCAAAAGTCAAGACAATTAGATCATAATCCCCACATGCAAGACACTGTTTGTTTCTTTTGCTATTGATTATCGACATTGGGGAAAGTGAAAAATCATGTAAAGTAGATTTTTTTTTTTTTGTCCCCCACCCTGTAGGTGTTGAAGGGCTCCAAGCTGGTGATCACTCCTTCTCGAGCAGGCGAAGAGCTGTAACAGCATTTACTAGATGCATAGCTCACAAAGGCCTCACGTGCAACTTCCTCTGTAATGGAGGATATACTGGAAATAAAGAACAACACCGGTTAAATAAATAAATCAATAATAACAGTGTATAAAGACAGACATAAATTTTCAGTCATCAATACATATTCTGATTGAGCTAAATATGATGATATTAAATCCCAGTGACGTCACAGCCATCTGTGGCTGAGAGTCTAGGGAGCAAAACTGGCCATGCTCCCTGAGTGGGAGGGGCATACTCTCTCTTCCCCCTGTCAATCACAGCGACACTAGCCAGTTGTGGGTGTCTGTGAGCTCATGTAAGTGGAAGACGGCAGATAGCGATTTCCTCCGTATGAAATACTCAATGCACTTTTTAAAATAAACCTGGCTAAAGATTATTTAGAGTGAAGCTATCAGAGATTAAAAAAAAAACAATTTTATTTAATTTTTGGTTTCCTAAAGAGAGTTTTTATTCCATAAGGACACTTTTGAGACAATTTTTTGTTGTCTTTAGGAAACTTTTTTTTTTTTAAACCATGGCATTACTAAGAGTTGAAGTGCTTACTGCCAGTAATTTGAGATTATTTTATGGACAATTTTAACTAGTAATATTAATGTTAAATAGTAAATTATGAAATTTAATTAATCAATTGAATTATTATTACTATTAATATTATTATTATTAATAATAATAGAAAAGTCTTTTTAGTGCTCTACAGCACCAACAGAAATGGTTAAAAATCCATAAATCTGAGTTTCTTTAGCCAAAAAAAAAAAAAAACAACCTGCTGTCCCATGGTATCACTATAAAGAACATTGTTTGCCACTTTTATTTTTAAAGAATGTACACAGAGAGTGAGAAGGTGCTTACTTCCAGTTGGACTGGGCAGGGAGATTGTCCGGTGCAGGCATGGGCGCCGAGGGCATCGGGGGAGGAAGAAACCCTCCTGCAAAAACCAGACAGAGAAAAAGATAGAGTGAGAAACAGACTAGAATTTATCAATACAAGACCTACAGTTAACATCTCTACTGTAGAACAGATATACAAATAATATAAATAATATAGAAATAAATATAAGGACCAACCTGACGTTTATACAGATTATAAGACATTATATTAATAATGTTCTCAATAGAAACAAACATATTTAATGATCCTCAATGGCTAAGTATCAGAGTGATTTAATGCTTTAGTGATACAGTAACTTAAAATGGAGCCAGTAAACAGCTGAAACATGTTTTATTAACTCTGAATTCACGTTTTATTAACTCTGAATTCACGTTTTATTTACTCTGAATTCACGTTTTATTAACGCTACATTCCTGTGCTAACTATTTGAGTTATTAATGTCATTATCAAAAGATAAGCTTTGTTTTCCCAAGATAAGTAAATGATTTTCTCAAGGTAAGAAAAAGGGTTTTAGGGCATCTTAAGGTTTGCTGCTAAGTCTCAATAGATTACTGCACATTCAGGTTTTTTTTTAATCGCAGTAAAACTGTCTTATTTTCAAACGATCTCAAATTTATGAGGTCATTATGGAGGTTTTTTTTCCAAGTTGTTGAGATGCTGTTGAGGGTATCTTTGGACAGGCAATTTGACAATAACTACAGTGACTTAAAGTAATGGCACCACTTTAAAGATCAAGAATATTGGTTATTCCTTCAAAACAGAATTTCCTTACAGTCACAATTTCCAAACAGAATATGAAAATAGTGATAAATCAAAATGTGAACATTTTTCTGATCAGAACGTCACCAGATTTAGAGTTATTAGCTTGTCTGATGGATAGGCCTAGGAATAATGCCAACTTGACTCTAATGACAATTAAAAATGTTTCGTTGGTGGAAGGTTCAGTAATAAACAGCTTCAATAAATGGCCAAAAAAAAGTACTGCACATGTTTAAATAAATGAGCATAATGGTAGAAAAGTTGGATTATGCTAATAAAATAAATCAGGGGAATTTATTTTACAGTTGAAATACAGTTTAACGACTTTTTTTTTTTTTTTTTTTTACAGTTACTCTGACTGCAAAAACTTCAAAACAAGATATGGAATAAGTAGTTGAATAAATCTCTCTCTCTCTCTCTCAATTTATTTATTTTGTAAGTAAACAGTGTTCACC
>CM040461.1:3713297-3757037 GCA_022758105.1 Pangasianodon gigas | reverse complement strand
TGATCACTCACCCTCAAATCCTAAAGCAGATCTTAGACAAATAACTAATGAAGAGGAGCACTCTTAAGTAGCTTAAAAGGTCATCACAAGTCGGTGACGTCATTGACTAATGTGCATATTCATTGATTTATCACGATCATTTGCATATAAAATTACAAATTAGAGCATACGAAGAAGGCAGATTTTCTAACTAACTTTTTAAGCATTTCCAAAATATCATACCTTCTCTATCAAGAACAGAGACAAAAACAAGCAGTTGTAGTGAGGAGTCCTGAAACAGTCATGAATAAAATGCTTAAATGTTATTCATATTAATATATAATTATATAATATATCGTATATCAGGGGTGTCCAAACTTTTTTCAAAAGGGGGCCAGATTAGACCTCATCACAATACCAGAGGGCCAGTCATTTATACACTCATTGTCCACTTTAATAGGAACACCTGAACACCTGCTCTATTATGCAGTTATCCAGTTATTCAATCTTGTGGCAGCAATGCAATGCATAAAATCATGCAGATACAGGTTGAGAGCTTCAGTTAATGTTCACATCAAACATCAGAAAGGGGAAAAAGTCTCATTTCTGTGACTTAACCATGACATGGGTGTTGGTGCCAGATGGACCGGTTTGAGTATGTCAGAAACTGATGATCTCCTGGGATTTTCACCCACAACGGTCTCTAGAGTTTATACAGAATGGCGCGAAAAACAAAATACATCCTGTATACACACACACGCACACACACAACTGTGCTCTACAATCCGACACCAAATGTCTCTTTTATTGTACAATTTTACTGCCGTTATATTGCTAAGAATTTCATTGTATGGTGTAACAGCCTGTTTTACTGTGCATATGACAATTATATATATATATATATATATATATATATATATATATATATATATATATAAGCAGAGAAAATCTCCAAGCTAACACAGTGACCAAACTGTTTACATCCAAGGTGTGCTCCTTTGATGCTGATTTGTTGGTTAAGAGAAAAAAAAAGTGATGCGAGATTGCTGACTGGTCATGTTGTTTATCAGCCGAATGTTTTTGCCCGATTCGCTTTATGACTTATTATAAAGTTTATGAAAAAAGGCACGATTCAGAATGCCATCAATCACCAATGCAATCTCAAAAATTTTAAAATTAAGTCATTTTGATTTTGCCAGGTTTTACTCAATCCTAATCTTAATTAAAACAGACAGCAAGACTCAGCCCATCACCTATATGACCTGACATCAGCCTCAGAAAAAGTGGTTTGTGAATATTTTAGGGATCACTGGGATCTTTGATTTCCTCCCACCATGCAGGTAGATGATTGGCGACTGTAAATTACCCCTAGGGGTGAATGTGTGTGCATGGTGTCCTGCGATGACTGTTGTCCCATCCAGGGGGTGCTCCTGCCTCACACCCAGTGTTCCCGGGATAGACACCACATCCACCACATCTCTGACCAGGACAAAGCTGTTACTGAAGATGAATTTATACTACTACTACTACTACTACTACTACTATTATTATTATTATTATTATTATTATTATTATTATTATTATTAATAATAATAATAATTTTTTTTAACATTTAATTTGTTGTATTAGTGTTGTGTTGAATGTTGTTTCTAATTAATGGGCTATTATTTAGCTGTTTTTATTGTGTAACACCTAAAAAGCAGGAAACAGGAAATCTGTTCCAAATGTTAATTCCCGCCCCATTCTCTTGCAAATCTCTCCTCCTGTGCTGGGATTGGCTGACGGTTAATGACGCAACACCAATCCGCCGATTCTATTGGTCCAAGGGGCGGGACTCACCGAATGCGAGCTCGTTTCCGCAAATAGTTGCACCACAAATTATCAAACATTTAATAAAGCACACTGATCATGAGCAAGATTATAGTGAAAAAGACACAAATGTTGTAAAGGTGAAAAGAACTGGCACGTGACATGTCATCACGTGACTCTTTAAGGGTAAAGCTGACAACCAAAAGTGACGCATTCTCCATTTTAGATGAAAGAGAATAAATAAGGAGGTCTGCTAGTTGAATATATTTATTTTAGGATAATTAATAATAGCTTTACCTGGTGCTGATAGTGCTGAAGGCATGTACCCAGGGTTGTCTATGCCATGTGTGGCTCCATAATCACTTTAAAAAAAAATTAAAAAATCACATCATCACTGTTTAAAACTTCACATTTACATTGTACCAAGAACAAAAGTGTATGAAGTGTTAATCTTACTTAAAGGCTGGGCTCCTCTCCATCTCGTCAGATGCAAAAGTTCCAAAATACTTGGGTGAAGATGTTCACAGGGTGAAAGTCCGGACAACTTCCCCTCAGCTCACGTGAAAAAAACGTGACTCAAGCGCGCGTCAGAGCAGAACCTTACCTTCAAAACAGTATTACAATTTATTATAAGATGCAAAAAAAATCTGCATTTTCAGAATGTATACATCATGTGTATAAAAGTAAAATTTGATCTGTATATTCTATAAAAAAAAAAAAAAAAAAAAAAAAAAAGCGCGTCGTGACATCCAATCAGCGAGCTAGTTTTTGAATATATTTGCATGTCAATGACACAGCTTGAATAGCTGACATGGAAAATGCTATTTTATTGGTTTTTATTTTTATTTTATGATCTTCCTGATCAAGAATACATCTCAGGTTTGTTATGCTGATATAACAGTTCAGGTGTTTTTTTGTTTCTTTTTTTCTCATATGCCTTAGTATCTTAACTAAACAGGACATTTTAGTATCACTTTCATTTTTGTTCCACGGATATGCAGGCTGAAATGAAACCAATGAGCCCTGAAAATGATTCCTTCTAGTTACATGCAATCAGATTAAAGTCTATGATGAATATAAATTACTTCCACCTTACTTCATAGGATTTTTTTTTTTTTTTTTTTTTTACTAATGATATGCTGTTTTCTTCATTGAGATTCTCCCAATCTTGATTGCACATGCAGCTTATTCACTGCCCATCTGGGGCCACATAAAATCTTTTGCTTAAAAAAAAAGTGTTTAAATGCAGTAAATGATAGCATTATTTACAGCCAAGTATAGATTTCCCCCCAATTTCCTCCCAATTTCCAGATATACACAATATATACCTTTTGTATAACGTTTATTATTAACACACAGACTGTTTCACACCAGGAATCCTGCATGTTCAATAACCAGATGAGAATTAAATACAGAGTGATTTCTGTGCTCTATAAATTCATTATGAGGAAATTTTCTGTCCCTCACTCATCATAGTTCTGGAGGTTGTGTCCTACACTGAGAACAATAGCGTCTTGTCTAATACTTTGAGTTAACGGAAGGAGTAGAATAGATTATTTGTGTCTTCAGACCATGTGGCCAGTGATGGCTGTCCTGTGCTCCTGCCATGGATGTGACAACAGTCTGGGCATTTATTCTACAATAATCATCATGTTTGCTCATTGACTGGCAAACACTAAGAAGCTGTTCAAGACTGCTGGCTTCTAATTTAATGAAAAATCCTACTGTCCAAGCACATACTTCAGTGACAATACTTCTGCTCTACTAAGATAAAGAAAAGATTATAAAGTATATTATTTATCATTTACATAGAATGTCCGGAAGTTTTGTACATTGAAATGCTCGAGACATTGCGCAAGTAAATTACATTGTTAGAAGGTAGTCAGAACTGTTAGAAGATGATTTTTTGTTTTAAAGTAACTACACTATTTTGCTTGAAAACCTCATTCAGTTTGTGTAAGTTTGAATTTGACCTGCTGCTTATCGTATTATGTTAACTACTGGAATTAATACTAGTCTAACCTCGGATTAGCAAAGAAAACAGGCTAACTTAGTTAAATAGAGCCAAATAATGTGCAATTCAGCTAAATATACCTCAACATGTTTTTTTTTTTTTTTTAATTAGACGTTAATGCCTTCTAGGGAGGAAAAGAAGACACCTTAATTTATACAAGTCTTTGCTTACTCCAGCATATTGAAACATTTTTCTGAGGTAGAACCAGGGGTGTTCATCCTCAAGTTCAACACTACAGTCCACTAACCACATTATGTTGCATGAGAAGGCCCTGGGCAATGACGAATTGGCATGATTTTTTACAGTTTTTTCTACACTAATGGACTTGATTAGGAGCTTTAAACTGAAATGATTGGATGCTAAACTGGGCCCATTTGATTCACGTGTAGCACACTGTCATTGGCTGGACAACAGAAGAGACATTGGAGATAAGTATTGCTTGTTATAAGAGATAACAAGAAACACTTGTTTGCATCATTGTACATACTCATACAAAATAATACCATTCTCATAAAAATTACTTCCTTCAAACACACATACAAACCTTTTATTTTTAGGCCTAAGACACCAAACCCAAAGCCAAAATCTGATCTTATTTGCATAGAGCAGTGCTGGGAACAAGTCAAAGTCTTGAAATAATATGTAAACCTTATGTCCAAAGACCCTTGTCTAATCATCACCAAATGTAATGCCATCTATTAAAAAAAACACCAGCAAAATAATTGTAGTATATTACATTTAAATAAATCATAGATGGTTGCTTATTATATCTTCAAATAAACAATTCAATCCATTTTAATACATAGATAACATGTTTTATTATTGCCCACAGGACAGCATGATACTGAAATTCATGGACATTACGCTACACCCCGGATGGGTTACCAGTCCATCGCAGGGTGCCATGTACACACTCATTCACACCTTGGGGCAATTTTCAGCAGCCAATCCACCTAGCATATTTTTGAGAGGTGGGAGGAAACCAGAGAACCCAGAGGAAACCCAAATGGACATGGGTAGAACACATAAAACTCCAAACAGGCGGTAACCTGACCTCATGATTGAAGCAAAGTGAAGTTCCAACGCTACCAGCTGCACCACTGTGCTGCTACATTGGTAATGCTACTGATGTCCCAACTGCTCTTAGACATCCATTATAAGTGAGGCTCAAGTAAATGAGTTTTCTGCTCTTTTCTCAGTGCAGGAAAACCTGTTGAAATTCTTGTCTGTGGTAATCACGCAATTGCTATATATGCCCTAGATACAGATATTAAGCTTAAAAATGCCTTAGTATTCCTTTAATGGCTGTGATAATTACACTGGAAAATTTGTCAGCTGAATAATATAATCATATTAGTACTAGTAGTACTAATACTCACACAGATTATTCTATATTAATATTACTAATAATAAAGTCAGTTCTTCTATTGTGCAGGTTCTCCTAATGTATAATAGATGAAGTCAGCTGTGAGCCGTGTTCTCAGGATGGAATTTTTCCTGTGGTTTGGCCAGACTGGATCTCTGCAGAGAGAAGCTGTTCTCCATCTGCTTTCTACTCTACAGGCCAGAAATGTTCTCACATAAACACAAACACACACACACACATGCACACACACACACACACACACACACACATACACTGACAAACACAGCCCCACCAGCATCTTTGTCTTGTGGAGTTGACATTGATCATTTTTTCCCATCAAGTGACGACATGACAATAAATAAAGAGGGATCCCCTGTGTATCTTCTGACTGTGAGATGAGAAAAAGAAAAGGAGGAGAGACAAGAATGTGTGTGAAGAATAGAGATGCCTGGTTGCACGTTCAGTAGCTTCTAAGTTGAGATGTGGCGGCTGAGTTGCAGCATCAACCCCAAACGCTTTCCCGATGGAGTTTCCTCCTCCGTCAGCTCAGTGAAGAAGGGATCAGGTGGAGGAGCGAAGGGGAAGAGGAGGGTGTTCTTCTCGCTACGCTGCCGCATGGGAGTCATCAAAGGAAGAGTGAAAGGTACCTGTGAGTGTGAATGCGTTTGAAATGGGAATGAAGGTAAGGTGGAAATGCAGAGTGAATGTGATATTCAATAATCAGTGTAATGCAGGGCAAGTGTGTGTGTGTGTGTGTGTGTGCGTGTGTGTGTGTGTGAGTTTTCATGCTTTCACACTGGTGTTTCACAGTCTAAGAAAGTAAAAGGTCATGTTCAATGTCTATAAGTCTTAACACAAGACCAGTTTTGGAGTTCTTCCAAACCACAAGATGGCAGTGTTGCTATCAAAATAATCCCAAACCATCATTTTAGCAAGAATTCTTGAATGTACCCATTTTTTGTTTGGGTGTTTACCACATTTATGGAAAGGTTTCACACTTGCATACCATTCTTTTGGTCGCTGAAATTCTCTCACAGCTCTGAGTTGTAACTTAGTGTTGACTTTCAATATGGCGGTGCTTGTGGAAGTTTATTTAAAGTGTAATTAGAGTTTAGTTTTAGACATATTAAGCCTTTTTTAAAAATAATTTACCAACAATTCTGAGGAAAATGTTGATATTCTTGATAGCTCTGTCTCATTTCCACTGCTATCCCGTCTTTACATCCTGTCTGTATAAAAGACTTAGCAGCTATACTAGCTAGCTAGCTAGTTTCTGCCCAGCATCAATATGTTCCAGTTGGCTAGCAACAGTGTTCTCATAACTTTAACCACCTGACCATCTTCCCATGTTGAGAGAACAAATCAAGTGGAACACAGAGTTTCCTTAAAATAATAAAAAATAAATGAATAAAATAAAAAAATCCACCTTAAACTGGACCGGGTAAATCAAGAGAGTTTATTGAGAGAAGTTCTAACCCAGAAACCCACTTCCAACATATCACCCCAAAATAACTTCTCTCCAACTCTCTACATCTGCACTAGCGCTAGAAGGCTAATGGAAGGTAACGGAAGTATAGCTCATCTGTAAATAGTCTTTTCTGTAAAATATCCATCTCAAACCACATCCAGCTCTTCAGTCTCACAGACTCACTGACGTGTTTTAGGACACAGCTGAACTTACTATCGTATATAAACATGAACAGAACCTAACTTCACTGCACTTCTGGTTAGATGCTAACTGCATTTCACTGGCTATATACTCATACTCTGCACAATGACAATAAAGTTGAATCTAATCTAATTTAATCTAATCTCACTGTGTAGCCAAACACTGTAACCTTATTTGGGTGGCCATATTAGTCATTGAATTTCCTCATGAGATTATGACACTTAAGAATCTTGTTTGAAGCAACGTTGGGACATATATTTAAAGAAAAATTATGTGAGATAGACATTCATTACTATATTGCCATAGTCAGTATGTAAGATGCCTGGGAATGCTCATTTAGGTTTGCTCTTGCTAAATCGAGATTCCCAAGTTTGTGTTCCAACTTTGGTTTTACACTGTTGGTAAAAGTCACCACTGGAGTATTCCATCAGAAATTCATATGTTTGAAATATGTGTTCCTTTATAATTGGCCTGAGGGCTGGGCAAAGCATTTGTTTTTTCTTCCTTTTCAGTGTTAAACAATTTATTTTTGTAGACATTACATAAAAAGTATCATCCAATTTTTAAAAAATGTTTTGCTGGAAGTTTCTTAGCAAACCTAATGTATTACAATACATAGTTTTCAAATATTCAAATAGTTTTCAAAAAGTCTTCAAATATCATAGTATGATATTTTTTTCATATCACCCAGCCCTATACATATATATATATATATATATATATATATATATATATATATATATATATATAGAGAGAGAGAGAGAGAGATTAGCTTCAGACCAATGCCATACAGATATTAGTACTTTCTCTATTTTTCAATTCCCTAATTCTTATATATAAAATGCATAGATAGATAGATAGATAGATAAATAAATAAATAAATAAATAAATAAATAAATAAATAAGATGCTTTATGAAGATCAACAGCAAGAGCTAACATTCACTCATTCAGTCAGTACCTTTTATTAATTAATTGCAACAAGTTTATTAAAGTCTATTGCT
Organism: Pangasianodon gigas; assembly: GCA_022758105.1. Classification (NCBI taxonomy): domain Eukaryota; kingdom Metazoa; phylum Chordata; class Actinopteri; order Siluriformes; family Pangasiidae; genus Pangasianodon; species Pangasianodon gigas. The sequence goes on along the minus strand of CM040461.1, from coordinate 3,749,198 downwards.
TCTCCCATAAACCAGTGATCGAGCGGTTGAGCCAGACAGGAGTAGCTGCAGATTCAGATCTCTGTCTGACAAAATCACAGAAGAGAGCTAAAAGAAGAAGGACATGTCTCTTCGATCTCTTTGTCCCTGCTCTACATGTCAGAGAGCAGCCACGGAGCACGCAGTGACTGTATCGGAGCTGACTGTATGTATGTGTGGTTAAGGGAAATGGGTGTGTGGGGGAAGGTCTGGTATGTTCAAGTGACAAATGGACAAATGGAAAGACAGGTGTGAGCACTGGAGAGCCTACATCATCAACATCATCATCACATGCACACACATGCTGTAAAGGATGAACCCAGTTGCTCTCAGTGGCTGAAAGACCTTCTGAGACAATGAAACATGAGAGCAGTTGCTGATAGACAGTCCTGAGGCAGAGCAGTGTTAGAGCTAGTAAAGTTAATTTCCATCCAGCAGTTCTACTTTACCGTTCTCCAGAGGGCTGAAATTAAAAGCAATAATGTGCATAATGAGTTAATCACATATTTCACTTGGTAGTGATAGTGATCTAGCAATGAAAAGAACCATAAGTACTGAGTGTAATTGAGCACTGTGAGAATCTATTTAATAGAGATAAAAGGAAAAAGTGGGTATGCATAAAAAGTAGGCTGTGCAGCCATGGACCCTCTTAACTATAAAAAATTTCCTGGAACCCATTAGCACAATTTTCTTTAAAATCAGCATAATCCAGCTATTCAAATATTATCTTCATTATTTATTGGAGCCATATGGATTTTTATTCCTGCACTTTTTATGTACAGAACACATTCTTATAAAAATTGTCATTAGATTCAACCCCCTGGCTATACTTCCGAGACCCCTGTGGGTCCCTGGAGCTCTGTTTGAGAACTACTGGTTTAAGGGATTAAACACAATGTATTAAATCAGCGATCATGCAAGATATTGCTGTATGAAGTTTGGTTCTTTAGTTTTTCACTCAAGAGTTTTTTTTATTAATCTTAAACTGCATGCAGTTCTTCAGTACAATGATATCACACAATTTTGCTAATGCTAAACCTAAACTTCCAGACTTACTTGTCAGCTACATTAACCTTGTAATTGCAGGGCAAAAATAAAGAAGCACGAATCAGACAGCAAACTTGTCTTGGTTGATCGATTACATTTGCAGAAATTAATAAATTAGGTGAATGTGCTATTTTATTAAGTAATTTGTACTTGAGATTAAAAAAAAGAAAAAAGAATAAAAAAGTAGAAATTACTTAAAAAATATCTAGAAATCTTTAAAAATAGCAATGTGTGCTACTTTCTAGCAATGACTTAAACATACTACAAGATCTATTTAAAATCCTTTTTTTTAGTACACACCAATAGATGGCAAAACAATTAGAGGTCTATTTAGAAAATGGTCCATGCTTATTATTATATCATTATTCATACATTCAAAATTGATATGGAAACTGACAAATTCCTCTAAAAGCAATTTTCTATTAGCTCATACTGCCATTGTGAGCTGCGTGATGAAGATTTGCTGCAGAAGAGGAAAAGAGTGACAAATGAATATAAGTGAGGTATTAGTGTGGGAGCATGTGTGGGAGCGTGTGTGTGTGTGTGTGTGTGTGTGTGTTGAGTTGAGTAGGATGTTTGGGTACTAATGTTTGTGGCACATAAGTGTTATGAGTGTGCCTGAAGAAGGAGGTGGCTCTTGTGTGTGTGTGTGTGTGTGTGGCCCAGCACAATGAGGTGTAAGACTCCTAACACCCTGCAGGAAGAAACTCACTATGTTACATGTGTCTATATTGGTGTGTCTGTGTGTGTTGAGTTGAATAGGATGTTTGGGTACTAATGTTAGAGGCGCGTGAGTGTTAAGAGTGTGCCTGAAGAAGGAGGTGGCTCTTTTCTCTCTCTCTCTCTCTCTCTCTCTGTGTGTGTGTGTTTGTGTGTGGCCCAGCACAATGAGGTGAATGACTCCTAACACCCTGCAGGAAGAAACTCACTATGTTACATGTGTCTATACTGGTGTGTGTGTGTGTGTGTTGAGTTGAATAGGATGTTTGGGTACTAATGTTAGAGGCACAGGAGTACTATGAGTGTGCCTGAAGAAGGAGGTGGCTGTTTTATCTCTGTCTCTCTCTCTGTGTGTGTGTGTGTTTGTGTGTGGCCCAGTACAATGAGGTGTATGACTCCTAAGACCCTGCAGGAAGAAACTCACTTTGTTACATGTGTCTACATTGGTGTGTGTGTGTCTGTGTGTGTCTGTGTATGTGAACAGAGATGATTAATAGGGAAAAGGAGGAAGGACAGAGATGAGTACGAACATCTCAGGAGCATGAGAAGAGAGGGAGGAGCGAAAGGAATGAGAGGAGGAGAAAAAGAGGGGGATAGACTCTGCTTCGTCGCTTGGAGTCTCATTGCAGCAGTGTTTTTATTCCAGCCTCATGTTACGGCTCCATCACAGCTGGAGCTTCCCACACATGCTTGTCTCCACACACGGATCAGCCAGTGTGAAGAAAGACACCGAGTTTGGAGACTAGAGTTTGAAGACTGAGGCACAGTGTTGTGTGGACATTCATTACCTGTTTGGATTCTACAGTTTGGACGTTGCATTTTGGTAAAAAATCTGCTTGGGAGTTAAATTTTGGACATTGGTTTGGGGAAGCAATAGTCAGTGGACTCTGGAGATTGGACATTGTGGCATGGACAGCCTTTTTTGGACAATAGAGTTTGGATACTGAAGTATGGATAGTGAGTACCTTTCTGAACATTAGAGTTTGGATATTGGAGTATAGATAGTCAGTTCCTTATTAGACACTTTATTTATATTGGAGTATGACTATACAGTATCTCAGTGGAAAGGTTTGGAAAGGAAACCTTGGAGTAGGATATTGATAAGGAAAGGATATTGGAGTATGGATATTAGGAGTCTCCTTGGAGTATGCATAGTAAGTACTTCTCTAAACATTAGAGTTTGAATATAGGAACACATAGGAATATTCAATAGAGTCTGAATATTGGAATAGAGATAATCAGTATATCTTTGTACGTTAGATTTTGTACATTGTAGTATGAATATTTATTTTCATATTGGACACTAGAGTTTTAATATTGGAGTATGGAAAGCCAATGTGTTGTCTGGCAATACAGTCTGGATACTGGAGTATGAATATTAGGTATCCGCTTGGATATACAGTATCTCTTTGGAAACAAGAGTTTTTAATATTGAAGTATCGACAGTAGTTTAGATATTGATGTATAGATAGTCAGACATTAGCGTTTGAGTTTTGGAAAATGACTACTAGATACTTCATTGGACAGCTGGTGTCTCTTTGGAGACTTGCATTTTGATATTGGTGTATGAATAGTGAATGTTTAGACATTAGAGTTTGGATATTGTAGTATTAATATGAGCTCCTTTTGGAAACTAGTGTTGAGGCATTAATTGTCAGTATCTCTGTCTAATTTGGCTGTTGAACATTAGATTCAGACATTGAAATATAAATACCCTGACAATTTCTTAGATATTGGTGTATGAATAACCAGTATTTCTTTAGGGCCAGAGCTTAGATATTGGAGTATAAATATCCAGTATCTCTTCAGAGACTATAGTTTAGATATTGGCATATGAATAACCAGTATCTCTTTAGATATGAGAGTTTGGATATTGGAATATGAATATCCAGTACCTCTTTAGAGACTACAGTTTGGGTATTGAAGTATGAATAGCCAGTATCTCTTTAGAGAATAGAGTTTGGATATTGGATTATGAATAGACAATATCTTTTTAGAGACTAAAATTTGATTATGGGAGTATAAATAGCCAGTATCTCTTTAAACATGAGAGTTTGGATATTGGAGTATAAAGATCCAGTACCTCTTTAAAGACTATAGTTTAGATATTGGCATATGAATAACCAGTATCTCTTTAGATATGAGAGTTTGGATATTGGAGTATAAATATCCAGTACCTCTTTAGAGACTACAGTTTGGGTATTGAAATATGAATAGCCAGTATCTCTTTAGAGACTAGAGTTTGGATGTTGGATTATGAATAGACAATATCTTTTTAGAGACTAAAATTTGGATATGGGAGTTTGAAGAGCCAGTATTGCTTTAGAGACTACGGTTTGGACATTGGAGTATGAATTGCCAGTACCTCTTTAGAGACCAGTATTTGGCTATTGAAATAGGAATAGCCAGTACCTCTTTAGCATCTTTTCAGAGAGTAGAGTTATTGAGGTATTGAGTACTGCTACAATTGGTATCTCTTTAGAAACTAGTACTTGGATGTAGCCTCATACAAATTTAGCTACAGGAAGTTGAAAAAGGATACCATCATATGTAGAGCTGTTAAGACATTGAGATCATTAGCACTTGAGGAAAATACAAGCCACCTACATACATGCATGATTATATTTAGTCATTCAAACTATATACTGTACATACTTACCCATTAACTGACTGCAGATTTTTTAGAAAAGTTAAAATTCCCTGTATACATTTGCAGAGTTGAGTGGCACCATGGATGATATGTGATCTCTGATCAAAGACACACAAGCCAAATTTATTCTAAGGCGGATACACTGAGGAGCTTTGGCTTGCTTTTGGAGAGGGTGTGCTGTAGCATGCTCACTGTGATTTTGGAAGTAATGCTGTAAACTGCAGTGAGGATTAGCAAACGTGTATGTAGAATATAGACAGGTCTCATACTGTACGGTGTGGAAAAGCATGGAGACGTGACACCGCAGCCATGCTGTGCGGTTTACGGAGAGAAGGCCGCAATGGTGAGTCTAACCATCTTTTACATCTTCATCTATCCATCTCTATTTGCCTAACAAACTTCACTATACCAATACAGGTGATAATAACACATCTTTATTTCTGGGTACAGTATCTCCTGGGAAGAATTTATCAAGAAAACAGAGTAGCCTACTTTTCAAAAAAGGAAATATGGCAGGCAAAAATTAGACAAATATGTTTTTCTATATTGTTTTGCCTACTAAAATATGTCTACTGTTAATGATGTGTTTTGCTGTTGTAGGTGATGACATCATAAGTTTATGTCTAAAGTTATTTCACAAGATTTAATTTCATGAGATTTTTTTTTTTAAAAAGGGAAGGACAAAGCTGAAACAAAGTTTATTTTGATAAACTGCTATAGTCTAAACTAAGTCAGTTTGGAATAAATATTCTAGCATTTTGCCTAATCAAATAATTCTATACCTGCACTATTACTGTTTATAACTGCTAAATGTAACATAAGTGATAACAAGAACTAACTTGTTTTGTGAACATTTCACAACATTAAATGTAACTATAAATGCATAAAATGTAAAGTAAAATCTGACTAATAATCAGACTAATAATCTAATGTTTAACTAATAAAATATTGTAATAGTTGGCAAACTGCTGTTGTATAAGAAGAATAAAACACTTCATTGTGCTATTATAGGAAAATGATCAACTTTGAGATGGTAACTCTGCTTCACCATACTGTCCTGATGTTGATTATTTTCCTGTAACAGCACTCCCTAAAGTGTTTTATTCCTTACTAAAACACAATATACAATATAGATGTAGGTATATAATAAAGCCATGGTCATAATGCTGGAATTTAAGTGCAGTGTATGGGATCTCTGATGGCCATATTTTAAATTTTTGGTATTGGAATGGTATTGGTATTTATTTGTCCGTTGGGGTACCTGTTTGCATATCTGGCAACCCTCTTGAGTTTTTTGATTGAAAATGAGATTAATATATTACAATTAATGGTATAATGATTATTGCACTAAAGTGGATCTTCTTGTAGCATTTTTTTGCTACATTTTTTTTTGTAGCTGTGTTTGCAAGCCTCATTGCTATGTGATCATTGACTAGCTTGGCTCATTATTGACTGATCATACAAACTTCAATCTTATTATTTTTACCACTAAATAAACCGTCTGTCTAGAACGTTCCTCACTGATGTTTGTAGGTGTTCATGGAAAACTGTGGAGCTATGGGAGAGAAGTATTAACCAGGTCTTGTGTCGGCTCTATAAATAAACCGGGTCTGAAAATAGGCCCACCAGCATTGTAGGAACATCCGGCGTTTAACCTACATCAGGAATGGTGTCATCGCAAGCTGAGCTGCCGGAGTGTAACGCTCTAAATTACTTTGTGACTTTTTAATTGAGTTGCAAAATGAGTTGTGCATGCTAAAAGTGAAGCTTTTTTTTATGAACTCATGAAGCATGTGTTTCAGAGACTTTGTGTCTCTGTGTCATGTGTGAAATACTATACAGCACATTAAAAAAAGAAAAAAGAGAAAGCAATGTTGTTGTTCTTCTTATTTTGGCTGCTTCTGTTAATGGTCGCCACAGTGGATCATTGGTTCGCATATTTGATTTAGCACAGTATTTATCGTGTGCAACCCCAGTGGCTGAGTTCAATTCACTGGCCGGGAATCGAACCTGTGCCACAGCGGTGAGAGTGCCATGGCCTAACCACTAGTCTTCCAGGGACCCAAAAAAGAAAAAGTAATAATAAATTGATATAAATATATAATAACTCTGGCATTAGTCACTATTTTTGGGTCCCTGGTGGTCTACCGGATAATGATGCCATGGCCCGGGTTCAATTCCCGGGCAGGGAACCAACCCAGCCACTGGGAGTGTACGCTCAGTGCCGGTCCCTAGCCTGGATAAAATGGGAGGGTTGCGTCAGGAAGATCATCCAATGTAAAACCTGTGCCAAATCAAACATGCAGACCAATGATCCGCTGTGACAACCCCTAATGGGAGCAGCTGAAAAAAACAACAACAACAAAATTAGTTACCATTTTTAATAGGGTAATAAGCTGTAATTTAATATATGAAGAACGTCTATTATTTGGATGGTTTGGGACTTTGGATTTGGTTTTGAAATCGAAATCAAAATAAGTGCAGTATTTGCTTACATAAAGACTAGCAATTTTTTGTACTTTTTGGAAATTCCTGTTTGTTCTGATGTAGAAAAAAAAGCCAGTCTTTTTGGAGATCCTTATGTTTCACATGTGCTTCCTTGCACTGTGTGTGTGTGTGTGTGTGTGTGTGCGTGTGTGTGTTTGTAGCAATGATAGCTTTGACCTATTTGGCACTCTTGGTGAAATTTCACTTGGAGACTGAGGGGCATGGCAGGGGTAAGGAGACTTGGCAGCATCACTGGGGAAGATCGGGGCAGATTTCACAAGTGTCTATATAAAACACGCTGTGTCAGTGTCGCCCCTGGCAAGTTGGCGCCCTGGGCAATTATTTATGTTACCTTATATACCAGGGAGTTTTACTGGTAGTTAGAGATACTGTTGCCAAAAATGAACTGTACACAGTTTTCCCCTTACCTCACAAACTGAAATGTTTGTTGTCTGATGTTATTTATTTTTTTTTAGTTTTGTACTGGAACTATAAATCATATGTACTGTAGCGAACAAGTAAGGGAAGCTCATAGCTACCAGTTTAGCATTGTGCAACCTGCAGGTCTAAATCATCTCACACTCTCCTTAAAAGACACTGTCTCAGTAACACCATTTGTACAATTTGACTTATTAACCAGCAGAATACATAGGTATTAAAAATGTAACCAACAAAACTGTATAACTTGTGTACAGTTCCGTCTTCAACCTGAGTGTGATGTTTATGAAGAGGAAGAAAGTGATTCGGTTTCAAGATTTATTTTTAGCTCTGGGATGCCCTTTTTGTCCATTTTTATAGAACATCATAAACCATATAAGCAACTCTTTTTTCAGGTGAGTGTGTGATAATTTAGACAGATGTAGAGGTTTGCACAACGATTAACTGGTAGCTATAGGATTTCTTTAACTATTACCAACATTCACTAGCTCTGGTGCAAATCTAAACACTGCGATAACTGTATTATTAAATAGTCAAATTTATGTAGTATTTCCTATTTAAAAAATTACAATAAACCAACTATAAGGTAACCAAACCTATTTCTACTAATTTCAAGATTTACATTGTCTTATTCTAATCAAAATGATCTGCCAAGAGAACTATTTCATTAGTAAAAAAAAAAGTATCTATATATAGGTTTAATAATCTTGTAATGGGCTTACAAGAATGGGCGTAATCTTGTATTATGAAATACTAGATATTTATTACTATATTCAAGATATTTTAACTTGCTGTCATTTTTTTGGGGTAAATAAATGAATTTTAGACAGGAAACATGTCTCACAGTATGTTGGAAATTGTGAACATTTTATTTTTATCCAAAGACTTCCTTTATTTCATGCCATGGATCAGTGAGGAAGGGTTGCCAGATGTTCCAGCAGCACTAATGACGATTATTATTTTATTGTTCCAGATGACGGCCCTTATTCAAAAGGGAATAAAGACTGCGCAGCCAATGACAGCAGTGTGGTCTCAAAGAGGCGCAGCATTCCAGGTAAAATGCTCATTAAATAAGATTAACAGAATTCTGTATGAAATGACTCATGAGAGTTTCAACACACACACACACACAAATGTTGTGATAGTCTTGTGTGCTGAGGTGAACAGACAGCTTGTCTGCACTGGTACTGATGCCGAACTTTAGAGTCTCTTTAGAGTATAGAGTCCCTGTTTAACTCTACACACAACTTGTCCCCTTCTTCCTTCTTACAGGTTTCCTCTCACACTTTCTTGCTCTCTAAGGATTTGTGAGAGCAAATTAGCTTCTGTTTATAGATCAGCAAAGATAGGGAAAATAATCATTCTAATTTCTAAGAAATGATCTCAAAATATTCTGCATCCATGTATAACATGACTCTCTCTGACTTTTATATTGGCGGGAAAACTGTCAATAGTACCAGATATGTCTGATCAAAATGACAAAAAACTGGTGCTTTTCATGAACGATAAAAAAAAAATATATGTAAGGGATAAATCACAACAGAGCATGAGGTTATAGGAAAATAATTAATGGCAGGGTAGTGTGATGTAGACACACATTTTGTAAATACATTTCTGTCAAGCATCTGTCATACAAGTTCCTGTGTCCTACAAGCACATTAATATAAACCTTGCAATATAAACTACTGTCAGAGCTGCTGTTATGGAAAATTAATCAACTTCTGATCAATTGGATTCGAGAATTCAACAGTGCTGAGGTATAAATTCTTTTAAAAAGCAGCACCAGTGAAATTATGGAAAACCGTTACCAGCTCATCTTCCAAAAAGATAAGATTGTGAGTATTAGACACAGTATTAGTCAGGTAATGTGATGTCATGAACAAGGGCGTGGCTTATTTGATTGGCTAGTGATCAAAATGCATTATTGTGCACGTCTATCTGGTCATACTGTAAAAAAAATCATAATGTAGGCTATAGAGATCAGAAAATAGAATGTAAGAAGATACACAAAGAGTGATTTTATAATGAAATCTTAATGTAAAGTATAATCAAATTGTGAAGTGCGCAGAGATTCTCACCTCTAAGCAGTGCTGCTAAAATCTCTTAAATTATTTCCCTAAATGATCAGGATGCTGGCTGAAATGCTGTCCTGATTTTTCTGTGTATGTTTGTGTGTATGTGTGTGTGTTTGTGTGTGTGTGTGTGTGTGAGTCTAGACGAGATTCGAGGTCTGACCACAGTGGAGCTGATAAAGAGAGAAGGCTCCAGTCTCGGCCTCACCATCTCTGGAGGCTCGGACAAAGACGGCAAGCCTCGAGTGTCAAACCTTAGACCAGGAGGCCTGGCAGCCAGGTGAGACAATGCTCTCTCTCTCTCTCTCTCTCTCTCACACACACACACAGATACGCACACACACTCCTACAAATTTTATAATAATGCAGTTGTTTGCAGTATGATTTGATCAATGACTGGACATAATACAAGCTATCAATGTTTGCACAGAAAATAACTTTCCCTGGGTGTTTAATACCACTTGTATTCACATGAATCAGTTCTGGTGAATTGGAGTTTGTTAAAATAATATCCACCCAGTATTTTGTGCCTAGTAAGTTGTCATAAATTATTCAATGAGGCAACAATGTAAACGAGTATTGGCCATCCCTTTGATTTTTTGAATTAAAGGTGTGAATAGTCAGCCAGTAAGCCAGAGAACTTTCACACTATTTTCACTAATCATCGCCGAAAACTGCCTACTTTCACAAGGAGAGGCCATTTGAAGGACATTGCAACAAATCACAGACTTTTTCTGTAGCTCGCCGACACATTGCAACAAATCACAGACTAATTACTTCAAATAAATCTGCGAAGCCTGGATGATTGAATGGCAGGATCAGAAGTAGGTGCACACAACATGAAAACATCAACATGGGGATGTCCTGTTTGGTGTAAACAGTAAGAGTTGGTGGTTGATGGTGCAGGGTACATTATTCTGGCACACATTACAGCCTTTAATACCCACTGGAGAAATCCTGAGCAGCATGTAATGACCATGTACACCTTTTCTTGGCTACACTTTACTCACATTCAGGTGAACACTTCCAGCATTATTATGTACCCTGTGATTAATCTCTTGGATAAGGTCGAAAGTGTCTTGTTGCCTGCATTAAGATTGTGCAACTTTAATCACTTCTTTATGGAAAAACATTTGATCCAGCATTTTGTGTAAACACCCTGACCTTTAAGTTCATGTGTAAGGTGTAATATACTACTAAATAGGTATACATAACCTGAAACTCAGTGATTATGCAGCTTTAGTTTGTGCTTGTGTGTGAGCGTGTGATCTCAGGTCAGTACTGATGCATCACAACAACCCCTGAGACCATGAGGTCAGGCAAACACCTTTGGACGTTTGAAAATTGAAATAGAGTACTACAGCTGACTAGTGAGGTGTAAAAATAACATTAATGCAGCAGTGTGTGTGTGTGTGTGTGTGTGTGTGTGTGAGTGTGTGTGAAAGAGAGTGTGTGTGTGTTTGTGTGTGTGTCCACTCTCTTCACAGCTAGTAGCAGAAGGTGTGAGACAGTCCAAAATTACAATGCAGCCCAGTTCACTGCATGCCTAGCCTTTCAGCATGTGCGTTTATTCATGGAGGAGGCATAAACTAAAGGAACACACCAGCCAAAACACATTTTAAACATCTTAATTTTTTTCTAGATCAAATTATAAAATAATGAATTTTTTAAGGTAACAGTTCCATAAGAAATAAAAAGGCCAAGAAGCGCATCCATTTTTACCCTCATCCAGAAACACAGTTTCTATTAAAATGCAAATCCAAATTCGTGATAAGTCTTTTTAGTGACTTGAGTGATTAAATGATTAAATCCTTTGTACAGATTCATTCACTGATTTGTTCAGTTGTGTGGTTTGCCACAAGTATTCAACCTGATCATGCCGCTAGCCCGACACAAACTACTACATGCACTGAAACGATGGAAATCTCCAGCTAACTGAACAAGCCCAAATGCTACTTATTGAACTCACTGTCACAGCTACACAAGTAAGGAACGAATCTCGATCTTGACCAAAAGGATTCACAAAGGGCATGAATCGGGTTCGACATACATGCAACTATAAATACAAATTTTACAATTCAAACTAAACTGACAAACCAGCCACAAAAGCAGACTAAAAAACATATAAAACTACATATAATGTCTGCTTGATAATCATGTCATTTGTGGAGATGTATGGAAATATGTAAGTTTCATATATTTGTTTTTGTGGTTTGCAATTTTTAAGCTCATCAAGAGCAACTGAATGAAAGAAATTACTCAGTGCATGGCAGTGATTAAATTCAATTGAGCACAGTGGGGAAATGCAGGTTTAGCAACATTGTCAATACCTGCATTTGCATATTGAAACATGATTGGCTGTTATATTTTATGATGCAATAACACTTGTCTCTTACATATTCAGTACTGAGGAAGCTTTGTGAGTTTGTGTATGAGAGTAGTATAGGTTGGAGCTGTGACCGGTCTGCAGTAAGAGTGTTGTATGTGTGTGTGGAGAAGATAAGCACGTTTGCTTGTGTTAAATTCTGAATACCCATGTTTAGCTAAATTACATCTTAATGCAGAGTGAATGTGTGTGAGTGTGTGTTAATGGCGCTAACAGGCAAATGCACAGTGCTGCAGGACAGCAGACAGAGAAGCTTAAATTAGCATCCATGCAAGCTCATTATGTGTCAGCTCAAGCCACATCGCACACATACTGTATACACACACACGCACACACACACACACACACACCAGTATGTTGCTTTGCATCTTAAAGGAATTATGTGAAGCTGACATAGCTCTTGATTTGTCATGCTGTCACAAGTCATATCATGACTTGCACAGACCTGCCTTATAAATTTCCTTCGAAAGGATGCTGTTATGTTAAAATCCATAGACAGGGCTCAAGCTACAATGAGACATAATGAAAAATCTGACAAAACATGGTTTAAAGTTGCATTCCTATCTAAATAATGAATTTGTAAAGAATCATTCAAGCCATCCAGAGCAACATAAATCATGATTTTTTTCTAATGCAATAACGCTCAAGTGGTTATGTTATAATTCCCAGTCTGTGTGTTAATCTCAGGAGTGACCAGCTGAACATGGGCGACTACATAAAGTCAGTGAACGGCATCAACCTGTCCAAACTGCGGCACGACGAGATCATCAGCATGCTGAAGAACATTGGAGAGAGGGTGGTGCTGGAAGTCGAGTATGAGCTACCTCCTCTCGGTACGCCCTGAGAAACACACTCAGAGTCCTGATTTACAAAATAAAGTTCCAGGTCCCAAGACCTATTCATTAGAGGTGTGAAGGTCAAAAACGAGTGCAGGAACTCCTGCGCATTGCCATAGATATCAGATTTCTGGGGTTTGAAAAGTCAATCCTGTCATTCAGCTGAGCTGTGGAGGGCTTAAAAACGTGGCTGAAGAACCCAAAAGTGATTGAACTCACAACTAGCACAGTCATTAACACATAAACTACTGAGCTATTGTTGTACCATGTTTTCAGGACCACAAGTCTGTTTAGCCATGTTAACTGTGTTTATTTCCTGCAGTGTGTGATTTCACTTCATGTATCCGTCATGTTTATAAAAATCCAAAATGTTAGGCTAATGCAAGTGTGTGACTGCACTACTACGTGTGAAGAATTTTGAGAAGATCAGTGTCAGAGTGAATGACTGGAGCTTTATTCTGGAGAATGATGCGAGCTGTTATTTCTGTCGCGTTGTTGCTGAGCTGCTTTGCTCCGTCTGTGTGTTTCAGCTCCCAGCAATCCGAGCAGCGTCATCTCCAAAACCATAGAGGTGTGTTTGGAAAAAGAAGGCAACAGTTTTGGCTTCGTGCTCCGAGGTACATCAGAGTCTGTAGCTTTTCCTTTTCTTCTCAGAGCCTTTACCACAGAGGTTTTTGATATTATTTGTGGCTGCAGGTTTCCATTCTAACCAACCAGCAGCCATAGCTAATAGTCATTTATAAACACTTAGTATTATTTTTCTTACTCGTAACTGAATTACATGAAAAAACCAAGCAAATGAATTCTCATTATATTAAACTAACTTTTTATTCCCCCCACTACCATAGTTTTTATAGATACCATTATAATGATTGATTGGATTTTCTTCAGCGTGAACTGAAGAGCATCTTTGATTATCGATTGATTATTGAAACTGATTAAAGAAGTGCAATCACATTTGCTCCTGCATCGTTAGAATAAAAACCTGCAGCCACACGGACACTGAGTACTCGATTTTAAATATAAGTTGGTGTCAGGACTGCTGCACCTCAGAACCCATATTCTGCTCTGTGAAAAGATAAAAAAAAAAAAGCAAGAAATACTGCCCAGTAATTGTAGATCATTCAGTGCTAATAAATAAGTGGGCATAAAATAACACACTCTGTGTGTGTGTGTGTGTGTGTGTGTGTGTGTGTGATCTTTGCAGGTGGGTTTCATGAGGACTGGCATAAGGCTCGTCCTCTAGTGGTGACCTACGTCAGACCTGGGGGCCCTGCAGACAGGTGAGATAAGATGAGTCACAATGTTTGTGTGCGTGTGTGTGCGTTTCACTGTGTCCATGTATGTCATGAGACAGCTCTGTGAAATGTGTTAGACAAGGAATCAGTGTTTGTGCCATATGTATGTGTGTGTGTGTGTGTGTGTGTGTGTTTGTGTGTGTGGGAGGTGTGTGGAGGTCTGTTAACTGGTTGCTGAAGCTGCAGCATAAACTTATGGCATTATAATGAGTGAGAAGTACACACACACACACACACACACACATACACACACACTCACCCCAAATGTAATCTATCAGCCAAGATATGTTTGATGTCTTTAGTGTGTTGCACTATGAGGGTAACGTTGCTAACCGGTAAGGAAAGCTCATGGCTACCAGCTTCATGCAAAGGAAATGTCTTCAAGTTTTCACACACTCACCTCAAACTGCATCGAGTTTTTCTGACTGCATCGAGTTTTTTGTCGTTTCTGACTCTGTATGACTCTGTTATCTATAAAAATAGACAAAATGACATCAGAGAGCTAAAAACAGTCGCAGCTCCATCTTGAAGCTGAATCACTTTCTTCCTCAGCATGTAGTTTGGTGTTACTCTGCGCCAGGATCACATTCCAGTGTAATGATGTCCTTTGAAACTAGTATGTGATAACTTTGACATGCAGGCTGCACAATGCTAAACTGGAAGCTATAAGCTTTCATTACTGGTTAGCTACATTTAGCTTTGTAGCTTGTGTGGAAAGATAAAGAAGCAGCACACGTCAGACACCAAACATGTCTTGGCTGACTGACTACATTTGGTGTAAATGGGGACACGGTGTAAATTTTATTTTATTTTATAAAATGATGTATATATTTCACTCTCCTGTATTCTCTTTTTTAGCCTCACTGTCATTTTCTATTTTATTACCAATTTTTATCTCTCCCTCTGACTCACTCTGTAGGTGCATAATGCAGACTTTCCTTTCTCAGCTGTCAATTTTCCTCCTGTTTATTTATTTATTTATTTATTTCACTTTTCTAACCCTTTTGCTCTCTCTCTCTCAGGGAGGGGACTCTGCGTGTAGGGGATCGGGTGTTGAGTGTAAACGGTGTGGCTCTAAACCGACGGAAACATGCTGACGCTCTCACTCTGCTCATGCAGAGCAGCCAGGAAGCTTATTTCCTCATCGAGTACGACATCACGGTCATGGGTGAGCGTACATGCACAGTGAAGCAAAAACAATCAACTTCTGCTACCTCGTTTCATAAATCAACTGTACTTTCCCATATGACACACATGCAATACCTACACACTGGGGTGTTACACAATGACACTATCTGTATCTGTATCTGTTCAGTTCTCTATCCTCTGTATTCGGATTAATGCTGCGTTTGACTAAAGCTTATAATTCAGAATTTCCAACCTTTGACTTGGAGAAACCAAAGAAAACACAACTTGGATTTCCTATTTGGAACTCCTTCCCTATTCAGGAAGGTCTCTTCAACCTCGAGTTCAGCACATGACATCAAATCAACATGGCCGCTCACACCAACAACAGTAAATAAATTATCACTTCGCTACTTTAACTAGGTTACAGTAATATTTTCTTTCGATCAATCAACATAGACCCACTTGTTGGTTAAATTTATAACATCGACCATATAATTTGCTGTTTTGCGAAAGTAAATACAGCAAACTCACGATCACTAATGTTAGCTGGCTAGCTTTTTGCTAACAAAACACGTGCCCATGTTTGTTTTCGCACTTTGTAGCTTAAACACACCAAACTCGAAAATGACGTAATTCCAAGTTCAGACTTCTCACTTTCAAGTTAAGTTGAATGCAGCATCAAGCCTGCAGTGGGCGTGGCCTAGTGTGTACAAACTTCCAACTGTGTGTGTGTGTGTGTGTGTGTGTGTGTGTGTGTGTGTTTGGTCAGAGTCAGTGCAACAGTCCTCAGGTCCTCTGCAGGTGGAGATCATGAAGAGCGCCGGCTCTGTGCTGGGACTGAGCCTCACCACTGCCCTCTACAGGAGCAAACATGTCGTTACAATCCAGAAAATCAAACCTGCCAGCGTTGCAGAGAGGTATACACACACACACACACACACACACACACAGTCCATGTTAAAATCCAGCTAATCTGATAATCTGATGTTTCGGTTCAAGATAGCTAGCCTTAGCTGTGAAATTGATGAACATTTATGAATATGATTTAAATGTCCTCTCAGAAGCTATAGAAGCAGCCACTGGTCTTGGCTGAACTTTAATACACCACTTTGTAAAATGACATCCATAAAATTCAGTTTAGCATGGCATACAGTTTGAGTTTTAATGTCTCTTTCTCTGTGTGTGTCTCAGGTGTGGTGCTCTGCATGTAGGTGATATCCTCTTGGCTATAGATGGCATGAGCACTGAGCACTGTTCTTTAATGGAAGCTCAGCAGCTGCTGGCCAACTCCTCAGAGGTCACCAAACTGGAGATCCTGCCTTCTCCACACAGCCTACATGACACGGGTATACACACACACACACACACACACACACACACACACACACACACACACACTGTTCGTCTCTGACCTCTATGCATGCTGTGCTGTGTTTGTAGTGGCTGAAGGCAGACCTCTTTGGGCTACTCTTGTATGTGCAGTGAATCATTCTTAATCCACAGAACGCTGTGGGCACACACACACACACACACACACACACACATACAGAACAGTATATGTGAGACTGTACATACTGCTTTAATAGATTAATGAAAACTATATTAATTAGCACATCCAATGATTTTCACACAAAAAAATTTCTCTTTATTTTGTCATTTTATAAGTGGCATTTCACATCACAAAATGGCAAAAGTTTAATTTACACCATTTCCCCTGTCACCCCAAATGTGATTCATGAATCAAGACATGTTTTGTGTCTTTTTTTTATATTGCTAACAAGCCTGTCTAAGGCATTACCCACTTGCCACCAAAGACATTGTTCTGCGATCAACTGTCAAATAAAAATACAAGTCAAATGATAGATATACTGTATTATCATCTGAATTGTTTGTACAATTCTACAGTATACAATTCCGCCTTCAAAAGTCTCATATCCGAGTCTGCCATGCTGAGGAAAAAAGTGATTCAGCTTCAGGATAGAGCTACAACTTTTTTTTTAGCTGGGCAATACGATTTTGTTCATTTTTAATAAATATAAGAGCATGTCATACAGTGTCAGTATCAGAAACCACATCAGCAAGTCTGTTTGTCATAGATGCTGCTTGAAAACTAAAACCAGTTTGGTAGTCATCCAGCTGGCACGATGCTAAACTGGTAGTTATAAGCTTTGCTCATTAGCTATATTAGCCTCGTAGCTCCAGTGCAACTCTAAAGAAACTGCTTTGCTCCTGGTATTCGGTTTTCAACACTGCACTCTGTGTGTGTAACGCTCAGAATGTGTGTGACAGATCTCAGCTATAATGCAAACACAAACAGGGTTTTTCTTTATACTATTTACCACCTAAACTGATAAATCTGACAGATGATAAAATTGGGCACCAGCGCCACCGCTGCTGCATGTCTGACACCTTCTTAAAGCTCTGCTGTCAGTAGATGTGACATGGAGAGACGTCTGTGCTGAGCTTCAGCCACCAGGGAGAAAGGGAGAAAAAGGAGAGAGAGAATGGATTACAATGAGAGAATGAATGCCTGTTTGTGATTCAGATCCACCAAGATTCAGAATCTCAAGCTCAATGCTCAAACCGACTAAATGGTTTTGTTGATACAATAAATTTGGTACAATAAACCTGGGAAAGATTAAGAATCTATGGAGTTGCTGAGGTGACACTGTGATTAATTTTATTTAGCTGTGGCCATGAATTAATATGTTAAGGCCACAATTTAGTTTCACATGATCTATTTCATGAGATACTTAATTTTTTAATTATTGAGACACAGAAATCAATTGAATTTAATGGCTGGAACCACCAGGAACCTAATTATGGAGATAATTTATAAGTACACTTTACATCAATCTTGGAATGAAACAAAGACATAATGGAGTCACTGGAGATGTGACATGGATATACCATTAAGCAAATTCTTAAAGTGAGTCACCTGTTTCTGTTGTATAATTAACTGGAAGCCACATATTAAACATGATGTTCATGAAACATATGGTTCAGGTTACACAATTCATAGCCATGACTTTGGTATCTTGTGGCCACAACATAATAATATGTGTCCACAAGTTACTTAGTGTGTGGCCACAATATATTATTTCTGTAAGTCTATTTTCACTGTGTGGTGGGACAGTGTGCTCATGAGTCCAATTCCTGCCAAATTGTCTTTGGATTTTTTTCCTATTTTCTCCCCCAATTCCCACCCATCACCTAGCATACAACAGCTACCAACCAAGGAGGGTGAAGGCTAACAAGCCAGCCAAACACATCCTGAAACACTACTGCTCATGCTGCGTCACACAATCGGAGGAAAGTGCTATCCACCCTCTTCCACATATATGAACTCACATACACCTACGATTGGCTAGGGTCACTGTGATTGACAGGGGAGAGAGAGTATGCCCCGCCCACCCAGAAAGCACACATATACATATATATATATATATATATATATATATATATATATATATATATATATATATATATATATATATATATATATATATATATATATATATATATATATATATATATATATATATATATATATATATATATATATATACACATACACACACAAACACACACACACACACTCCAGGAAATTAGAAAACAAATTAAAGTATTATTAAGTTTTTCAACTTAATAATTTTTTAAGGTTTTAATTTTACAAACATTCCTCAGGAGTCTCAATAATTTGGCCTGAATATATTTGAGAGAAAATACTATTATTTGAAAAAAATTGACTTCTAATGAGAATTATTATTTGTGAGAACAAACATAAAATAGTTTCCCCTTTGTTGAGTGGAATGTTTATAATGATTACATAATGATTAATGTTTATTTTATACAATCAGTTTTATGAAGGGTGCCAATAATTCTTCTCCAATTTCATACCTTTGCGGTGCTCCAAATGGAAATTTCTTGCATTTGTTTGTGCTCTTGACTACAAAAAAATCTTCCAGAGAGCTGAGTAGTCCTGGTGGGCGTGGCCTGAACTAACTAGTGGTGCAGGCTGGTGATTAATTTAGCATCGTTATTGTCTTCTCTCTCACATACACATACACATTTCACTCTTTCAAAGCAAATCCCAATGTTTTGATTTTTGTTGAAGTAATTGGAGACGTGTTTTTTTTTTCTTAAAAAAAAAATGCTTATTCCTCCGTTGCTCTCAGCTTTATCCAAGCTGGCGAGCAAATGTAAGAGACAGAGAGAAATGAAAGAATGAATGTGCAGAACATGTGCCTGAAGCAGTGTGGAGAATCTTCTAGAAAGAATCTTTTCCCTCAGCAGGATTTCTTAGCCTATGTCCAAAAGATCATCTTTCCTCCTGTCAAAATCTTTCTGTCTGTGTTTTTATGTGTGTGTGATTGGTGGCTCACAGACATGATTTTGTGTGTGTCTGCAGTGCGAGTCCAGAGGAGCAGCCAGCGTCAGTGGGAGTCTGGTGTGAACTACCTCAGTGCCCCTGCACCCACCCACAGCAAAGTCCCATCGACCTGGAGCAACACCACCCCTACACACTCCCACTGCACATGTGAGTGCACCATCATGCATATGTGTGTGTTTGCATGTGCATATGCAATATAAATACACATTGCATACTGAATAGTAGCTTGCATACTTGTGTGACAACTTCAGACCAATACCCCTAACTAAAAAACTAACAGTTCCTAGTTCTTTCTTAGATGAATTATTTTAAACAAGTTTATGGAATAAACATATGGCTGTTCTGTTCTGTAGCTGTGGCATCAGGTAGCTCGTCTCACACGTCAGGCTTTCACAGCGGTAAGAGCGGTTCTGTGTATCCAAGCCCGTACCCCTGCAGCACTCTGCCGGCATACCCCTCGAGCCCACGCAGCACCACCATCAGGAGGAAACCCAGGAGATCCGAGCACAAGAGCTCATGTAAGAGAACATTATCTAGGTTTATTCCTTTCTTTTTCTACAACTATGATTGTTACAGACCGTTGATACAGTATGTGTAACATGATGCACTTATCTAATCCCAATGAAATAAAGAGCAAAACATGTATACAAGGAATGTTCTTAAAAATTAGGAGTTCTCATGTTCGTCTGTCTCTGGTCTGATCACACTTTTGTTGTGTCTCTTTTTCTGCTCACTCTTTTGCCCTTTCTTGTCTGATCTTTCTGTGCTTTCATCATATCTTTCTCTTATCTGATCTAATCTCTCTCTGGTCTATATTTCTCTTTCTGGTATTGTATGCTCTCTTTCTTGTTTCTTTCCTGTCTGATCACTCTCTGGTCTCTCTCCTCTATCTCTGGTCTGATCTCTTTCTGGTGACTTTCTCTGCTCTCTATTTATTCTGTCTCTGGTTTTATCTGATTTCTTTCTTTGCTCTTTGTCTGATCTCTTTCGCTTTCACTTTGTCTCATCTGATCACTCTTTGGTCTGTTTACCTCTCGCTGGTCTGTTTGCATTTTTCTCTATGGTCTTTCTGTCCCTCTGGTCTAATCTCTCTTTGGTCTCATCTGATCTCTTTCAGCTCTCTTTCTGCACTTGTCTTTCTTTCTCTGATCTCTCTCTTTGTCTTTCTGCTGCATCATCAGTGTCTCTCTCCAGCACGGTGGGTGTTGGTGGTCAGGTGGTGCACGTTGAGAATAATGAGGTGGTGCTGAGAGGAGACCCACTCACGGGCTTTGGCCTGCAGCTCCAGGGAGGAGTGTTTGCCACGGAGCCGCTGTCTGCACCCGCCTGCATCCGATTCATAGAGCCAGACTCACCTGCTGAAAGGTGACGTGTGTATACACCTGTGCTTACATGTGACGTTCTATAGAATATATAGAATTGAAGAATCATGCTTCAGATGTCTGAAACTTCAGTGGTGAACAAGATCTTGTAACACGCTGTGTTTGTTCTTGTTCCTGAGCTTACACATGTTAACCATTTGAAGGTGTGCTAATTGGTAGATGCAAAGTGAGCTGTAATGAAGGCACAACACACAGGGCTAATTAGCCAACACCAGAGCTGCACATTATAATAACAAGGGAGATGAAGATGCTTTACAGGGAAATGCGAGTGCATTGAGTTAAAGACCGGCGACAAATGAACGGAGTAAGGTGTTGGGACCCCATGGGCCTCCAGAACTCCCTAGTGCTGAAGCTGTTCCCTCAGTTGGTGTTGTGATGATGGTGGTGGAGAGCGCCGTCACTGTCTTAACACGGCAAAACAAATCTCCCATAGCTGTTAAGGGCTGAGGTCTGTGAAATCCATTGCATAAGATTTCCATCACTTTCATCCTCATCAAACCATTCAGCTAGCCCTTGTGCCTTGTGAATGGGGGCGGGGTTATCCTAGAAGTGACCACGCCCATTAGGATAGAAATGTTTCATTATTGGATGAAGGTGATCAGAGAGGAACTGCAGATTGATTTACAGTGATGCTTTCATCCAAAGGGACGAGTGGAGCCAAACCATGCCAGCAAAATAAATAAATGCCCCCCCTCCTCCCCGCACATCATATTACAGAACAATTTGTATATAAATACATTAACCAACATTATCTGACTAACTGTCTCAGAAATGAGAATTCAGGAATTTATGGTATAAAGGCTATTAAAGGCAAACATCTTTTTCAAACCAGTTATTATTTCCTTGTTTTTGTGTGTTGTGAGAGAATCTGTTATTCATCAGTCAGTTATTTTGTAGGTGTGGAGTGCTGCAGGTTGGAGACAGAATCCTCTCTATAAATGGAATCCCAACTGATGACGGAACACTGGAGGAGGCCAATCAGCTTCTCCGAGATGCAGCTCTGTCCAATCAGGTCACACTAGAAGTCGAGTTTGATGTCGCAGGTACCTGAATGATGTTGCAGCACCTCTAGCATCTTTCCTACATGAATGAAATTTTACAGATTAATTCAGCAGCAAGGTTAATGATAGCTGGAGCAGGGAAAACACAAAGCAGTAGTAGTGTATATCTCTACAATGTGCGCTGCAATGCATGATTGTTAATCAAATATATGAAAGACATTTTAAGCTGTCAGATATTTAACATGATATGATTTAGATTATGAGGTGATATGTTGCATGCAATATGATGTTATACAATGTAATTCTGTATTGTGCAAACAGTTTAATTTTTATTAGAAATAAGTGTTAGAGGAGTAGAAGTAGGCCACTGGGACTTACAGGCACCGAGGCCACACCTCCTTTCATAAGACTGACAGGCAGAGAGATGACACCTCCATCCCTGGGACTGACAGGCACAGAAGCCACTCCTCCTTCCCTGGGACTGACAGGCACAGAAGCCACTCCTCCTTCCCTGGGACTGACAGGCACAGAAGCCACTCCTCCTTCCCTGGGACTGACAGGCACAGAAGTCACGCCTACTTTTGCTAAGACTGACAGGCATAGGAGCCATACCTTCTTCACTGAGACTGACAGGCACAGAGGCCACGCCTCCTTATTTGGACTGCCATGGAGAGTGAATCCTGAAGGAAGAGATGGAGCAAGAGAGAGAGGATGTAGCAAAAGAAATTAATTTGTTAATGTTTCTAAATAGTAGTCAATTATTTAAAAATGAGATGTGTGTAGTGATGGACAGAGATTGTTGCAGCTGTGATTGTGTCCTCGCTTTTACCCAACACCTGGTTTTGACACAGCCGTATTGTACGAATAAGTGAATCAACTCCTGTGTAACAGAAAATTATATCTGTACTAAACTGTAGTATTGTGACTCTCTGTGAGTTTGTGGTGTTTAATGCCTTAATCAGAAGATCAGTAGATTAACCACTGTGATTTATTTGTGTGCTTCCTTTTTTCAGAATCTGTAATCCCGAGCAGTGGTACGTTTCACGTGAAGCTGCCAAAGAGGCGTGGGGTGGAGGTGGGCATTACTATCAGTGGTAAGTCATGACCAAGAGGTGGCACCGTTGCTTAATAATGCACAGAATCTACTATTGCTTACTTCATCAGCCAATGTATAATACAATTTCTATATTAATTGAATGGAGTTTTATAGCTGACAGTAATTTTACAGCCAGCAAGAAGCCAGGCCGGCCTCTGATCATCTCTGAGATAAAGAGAGGGAGCATTGCTCACAGGTAAATTCACCATGAAGCAATATTTGTGTCTTTCATGCGATTTAACACCAATGTGAAGAGCTGAGAATATAGGATACTTGATCTATGCATGCGTACTCTGTGGTGTGTGTGTGCACACAGAACAGGTACACTGGAGCCTGGTGATCGTTTGCTGGGCATAGACAACGTAAAACTCGAGAACTGTGGAATTGACGAGGCGATGGCCGTCCTCCAGCAGGCTGAGGACATGGTCAGACTGCGCATTCAGAAAGACGAGGACAACTTAGGTGTGTGTCATACTTAGGAAGGGTTAAATAATTAAGCACATGGTGAGTTTTGTATTCTCAACAACCGGTGTTATCTGATAAAAGAACATATATGGGTCATGAATATAATCACATGAACACACAAAAGTACAAATATATGTGAACTAATATATAATATACTTACTTATTTTGTTGAGTTACTGCACACATTCATCAAAACGCTACAGGTCGGGGAAATTTCCTTGTATTATAGATGGAGAGAATTCAGTCATCAAAATTCAACAACTTCCTTTATTTTAATTGTTACAGAAAGAAGACCAACATCTTTATTTGGCACTGTAATTAAAGGTGCCAAGCCATACATAAGTATTCACCCCTCTCTTTGTTGCTTCTCTGACTTACTCAGTCACTGATTTTTGGTGGACAGCCTCCTCTAGGTAGAGTTGCAGTTATGCCATATTTAAAAAAAAAAATGATTTAATGGCATTCCTTGATATGTTCAAAGTTTAACTTCTGATGGCAGATGTGTACAATGTAGTGGTATCACAGCAAGGGAGGTGAATACTTATATAATCACAACTTTTATGCTACTGTATGTATCCCCCAGTCAAGGGGGTGAATACTTTTGCAAGGCACCGTATAATGTTCTCCCTGTTTTTCTGTCAGTTGTAGCTGTTTATGATGATGTTTAGATTTTGCAACATGATGAATAATGAATTGTGTGTGCTGTAGATGAGCTGGAGTCGTCAGGCTCTGTGATTTTCACTGTGGAGCTGAAGAGACATGGAGGTCCACTGGGAATCACCATTTCTGGTACTGAGGAGCCTTTTAACCCGATCCTCATCTCCAGCCTGACCCGTAATGGTCTCGCACACAGGTACACACATACACATGCGTACATACATGTATAGGATGTATCTGAGGGGTAACTGCTACTTCTGCTGAAATTGATATTCCTCCTGTATGTCAATCAACAAAACTGCAATGCCTTCTGGGACTGTGCTTTTTCCATTAGCTGCTGATTTAATGTTAAAGGTTCCAGTTGTGTGGGTTTTGGTACTTCATCAAGATTGTCAACAGAAGGATTTAGTGGTACTCAGGGTATGGGTCTAGCAGTGCCAAGCCTCCATTTTTAAAGAATTTTTCTCTTCACAAGTTTACTTTTCTGAGCTTTAGGCTTCTTTCAGTGATGAGTTTGATCTGCTGGTTAACCAAACAGATAATCAAAGGAAAAAAGTTAGTCCAAGCACTTCTTCCACTTCTTCCACCTCTAGCTCAACCTCCTAGCTAACTACAGTACTTTTAATTGACCCTAGGTGTGAATGAGGTGTATTCACACCCAGTGTTCCTGTGATAATCTCTCAAACAAAACTAGAACTTACTTAAAAGTCTGTTGGTTCCTGTCTTTGTTTTGAAATACACCATAAAAAAGGTTATTGCTTTGAAAATCAAATACTAAGGATCCTAAGGGCGTGTGTGTGTGTGCACGCGCACAGGACCGGGGCTCTTCACGTTGGTGACCGTGTCTTAGCCATTAATCATGTGAGTCTAAAGGGGAAGCCGCTGAGTGAAGCCATCCATCTGCTTCAGACTGCTGGAGATGCTGTGACACTCAAGATCAAAAAACGAACTGAGCGTGAGTCTAACACACACCAACACGCCCACATGCCTACTCACTTACACAAGGTGTCTTCATTACAATCAGGCGTGTGTGTGTGGTGTGTGTGATTATTTACCGTGTGTGTGTATAGGTTACTGAGGTCTTACTGAGATCTTGATGAATCCTGTATGGCCTGATGTCCTTATCTCTCTCTCAGCTGTGTTTGAGTCAGACTCTGGCAGCCCTCAGAGGGCGGGATCTTGTCTGAGTGACACTGAAGACGACCGCTCTGATTCGCTCAGACGCTGTAAACATTCTGGTCTTCGTCACCTAGCCACGCCCCCCAGCCTGGACTCAGCCATGGACTCGTGGGATGGCTCCGCCCATGACGCCAGCTATGGGAGTCAAGGTGAGAAAAGTATATATACTGTATATAAAATCAATACAGTTGGTGATGATGCTCTTGATACTTAAATGTACAAATCTGAAAATGGAAATTGCATCTTTAAAGGAATATTTCAGCCAAAAACACATTTACATAACGGTTTCCTCACCCCAAAGGTAATCAATCAATCATAGTCTTTTGAAATTTGAAAACCAGTCACTCTTTTCTCCATCTGTATGTCCAGGGGCCTACATCCATCGGTCATCTGACCTGACCATCCACCCTAATGAGTGGAGACGAAATAATCAAAGGAGCCCACTGGCCTCCAGAAGACTCACCCACCGTGCTGCAGTGCATGATGGGAAATCGGGAGAGGAAGACTGGAAATACCATGGGTAAGCATGCTCACTTTTTTATTAGCTACTATTTTAATGTTGGTTTTCGACATACTTCCTCCTCCTTGTACTCTGTACTGAGATCTGGGGACAATATAGTTTGTTGTTTTTTATTAAACATGTTTCTGTCAGGAGATTTCTGCTACCTCCATGCTAGACTACTATTGCCTTGCTGTGCTCAGTATTAATTACTTACACTCATTTACAGTTCGGTCTGTCTGCTTTCTCTTGGGCTCTCGTCTACTCGTCTGCTCTGTGTGTTCAGTCTCGCTGTTAAACAAAACGTGACAGGACAAGAATAAAGCCATTCAAAGTTGTTTTATCCCTTTGGGAAGTACCAGTGTGCTTGGAGTTTCATATAAAACACAGCACTGTTTATCATGAACCATCAATTACCTACTAACATTTTCATTCATACCTTCCAAGTAGCCTACTTGTTACAAATCTCAGCAATCATGTTTTTTTTCTTTCTTTAACTACTTTAAATTTTCTTATGAATTGAGTCATGTGAATAGGTACAAAGTAAGATCATGCTGAAAAACAACAGAAAAAAAAGCACCCTGACTTCTAATTTCAGTTATGATCATTTACTTTCAACATTTAAATACATTTAAGTGTGTGGACACTTTTCACCTCTGACTCATGACCCATGACCATGAAGATTCAAGAGAATTTATTTTTATTTTGGCAGAATTTTTTTAAAAAAAAACAAACTATAGGAATTAGGTTTTTTTTTGTAGGAATTTTAGTAATTTTAGTAGGAAAATCAGAAAGAGCAACAACTGAACAAACGTTACAATAAGTGCTCATACTCGTGTGATACAAGAACAGGTGAATTTAACAAAACATGTTTTAAAGAAGAACACAATTGGAATTTACACAATTTTTTGCTTTCCCAAATGTAGTCAATCAGACAAAAACTCCATACTGGTATAAAAGTGTTGTTAAAAAAAAAAAAACCCTTTGTTGCAGGGTTCTACATAGACATTACTTACATTATAACTTTCTAAGTGCATACCAAGTTATGGACTTTATTTATAAATACTACAGTAGCTAGTTTTTGCCTATCACATGACAGCTACCAACAAGAGAGGGTGGAGGTTAGCACCTGCTTTTTGAAGTTAACATGTCTTTTCCAAATGCTTTTCGTGCTTTTTTTCCCCTGCATTTACGGCATTTGGCAAATAGAGTGACTAACAATTATCTCCTTTACACAACTAAGCAGTTGAAGGTTAAGGGCCTTGCTCAAGGGCCCAGCAGTGGCAGATTGGTGGTGCTGGGATTTGAACTCTCAACCTTCCAATCAGAAGTCTAACATCTTAACCACTGAACTATCACATCCCACTTGCCAAACATTGCATTTAACATTTACGTTTACCCCATTCAACAGTTAAAGCAACAGTTAAGACGGGATACAACTGAGCAATAGGGTTCAACAGTGGCAGTTTGGTGATACGTGGGATTTGAACTCATGACTTTTGTTTGTAGCTCAATATCTTAACCACTGAGCTACCCCTGTTACTGCAACAAATCACTTTATAAAATGTTTGAGCCTAAGAGGATGTAGCACAAGGTACTCTGCTCTAACATTGTGGGAACTGCCTTGGCTCTTCTGGTGTACGTTTTGGTGTTAACTGCATGGACCTGCTCTGATCATTAACTGATTATTTGGCACCAAAACAAATGTACACAATTTTCCACATACTCCAAATGCTTAGTGGAAAATTGTAGCCTATGCATTTCATTTTTCTCCAAATTCTTTTGTTTTCTGTGCCAGAGGATTTGAATATGAATATTGAATACCAGTATGTGGCACAGAAAAACAATCTTTTCTCCTTTTTTTGTCTGTGCTTCTGTTTCTCTCTTTCTCAGGTGATCTGT
Source organism: Pangasianodon gigas (assembly GCA_022758105.1). Taxonomy (NCBI): domain Eukaryota; kingdom Metazoa; phylum Chordata; class Actinopteri; order Siluriformes; family Pangasiidae; genus Pangasianodon; species Pangasianodon gigas. Next base: position 3,721,544 of record CM040461.1, on the reverse strand, counting down.
CCTTCATCCACCTTACTAATCACCTATGGCTCTCCAGCATCATCTTTTTCTATCGCTTCTGTTTTCCGACACATTGGCCATGTCTCAAAACAGGCCATGGCATCTTCAGCTGTGTGTGCGTGTGTGTGTGTGTGTGTGCGTGCACCCTTTCATATATCTTACATATTCCCCTCATGCTGTAGAGAGTGTATTGAAGATTTTACAGCAACTTTACAGTAGAGGGTGCTACATTGTTTGGTAGAGAGATAGGCAGGGAAGGAGGGAGAAAACTCCATCTCGTGCACCAGGCCTTGCATTACCCTGGATGCTTTGCATTGACGCAGATCCGTTAGCCCCATGCGTTGCCGTGGTAACACCGACACTCAGGAGAGCTACTGGTCGCAAGCCCTGCAGGACCTGGAGACGTGCGGCCAATCAGAAATTCTCAGAGAGCTGGAGGTAAACAATCATAACTTTCATGATGACTCTAACAAGCTACCTCAACTGCTTTTATTTATACTGCTAAACAATTTCAAAATAATAACACTTAATTGAAAATGAACATTATATGCTATATTGTAATTAATACTGTGTTCATTAATTTAAAATGTAATTCTTTTAAAAATGTAAAAAAATTAGTTATTTAGAAGGTTAATTTAAATATTTTTTAAAAAAAGTGCCATTTTGTAAATTGTATTTTATGCAGGTAATTTAAAATATTAAATTAAATATTTTATTATTAAATATAAAAATATTGAAAAAACTAAAATATTTATGAAAATATTTTTAATATTCATTAAAAATAGTGGCATTTTATAAATTGTATTTTATGCAGGTAATTTAAAAATATTTAATTAAATAGTTTTTATTAAATATAAATATTGAAAAACAAAAATTTATCTATAATATTTATTTTTTTAATATTAATTTAAATATTGTCATTTAAAAATATCTCTTATTTGTTTGTTTGTTTATTCATTTATTTATTTTCCAAATTTGATTATAACTTGCAGGCCACCATGATGTCAGGCAGCACACTGAGTTTGGGGGACGAGAGTGAGGTCTGTAACGACGGTGAAATCAAACTTCCAGCAGTGAAACTGAAGCAGTGCTGGGATTGCAGCCCAGAAACAGAGCTAAATGACTCGAACACCACCGTGCCGTTAGAGCTACACAAGGTATAAATGACTCGATCACTGATTTATCATCACACCTGGCACAAAGGAACACTACTGCAAAAAACGAATGAGCTAGCAAACTAATGTAGCTAACAAGTAATGGAAGACAGTGTCACCCAAAATCTTCTATAAATATCTTAGTGATGTCACACAGACTCGCTGATGTGGTTTAAGACACAGTGTGACTTACTGTTATCTATAATCATGAACATAACTATATCAAACCATGTAACTCTCTAACATTATGGTGGCGGCAATCTTGGACAATTATCACTTTTTTCTTTCCTTATTTGGTATTATTGCATCTCTGAAGCTCTGCCTCCAAAGTTTGGAGGAATTGATGATAAAGTTCCACTTAAATTTCTAAATACAGACTCTCTCGACTATTTTACAAAATTATCAGCTCAACAATGTACTGAACAATATTTGAAGTATATTTAAAGAAGTTTTACGATGTATTTATGGAAAAGATTTTGTGTGAGATAGACTTAGCTACATTAGCCTTGTAGCAACAGTGCAAAACTCAAGAAGCAACTGTCAGTCACCAAACATGTCGTTGACTACGTTCCCATGTAGGAAGCTTTGACTTTGTATTCGTTTAACACTTATGCTCTGTCCAGTTGGCCTTGTCCAGATGTCAACTTGGCCTTGGGGATCCTAGTCACATTAACATTGATGTTAAAATCCCCAACATGATTTTCTTCATCCTAATTACTAGCAACATCATCCTGCTGGAGAAGAGTGGACGAAAGTGGAACACCTACAAATCGCCTTGTTTCGGACACCATTTTTATTTCACTTTGTTGCTCTTTGTAATTAAAAGTATGGGTTGTAAAATGTTTGTTTCATGGTCATTTTTTGTTCTCTCTCGCTCATTCTCTCTCTCTCTCTCTCTCTCTCTCCCTCTCACTCTCTCTCTCTCTCAGATCTGTGTGCTGAAGGATGAAGAAAGCAGGGATTTTGGCTTCAGTGTCTCTGATGGCTTGTTGGAGAAGGGTGTGTATGTGAACATGATCCGTCCGGATGGTCCTGCGGATCAGGCGGGTTTACAGCCATACGACCGCATTCTTCAGGTAAAGTCCTACTTCTCAGGATTACTCGGTCATGTAATCCAAGAAAACTTCTCTCCTTTGTGTTTGGTGTGTTGTTGCACGTTTCTTGTTATAGTAACGATGCTGGAGTGTGTACACTGAGTACTGCAGGGGATGTGAATATTAGCCACTTACCAACATGGACATTTTGGATCATATTTGACATATGGACATATGGACACATTCAGCGCACGACACCAGCAACGATAACTGAAATTTTAGATGAAATATATGGAAACATTCCACTGTTTTGTCGTTCTCTGACCTGACTGATTTTCATGTATGTTGTTCTTGATGCAAATTTCTGACGTCACACAAAATGATGGAGGAAAAAAACTAACTTTTGTAAAATTGTACGATCAAACTTAAGTCACATGCTCAGAAATCTAAACTAATTTTGTGTGTGAGTGTGGAGGTGGCATTCAGACTGTAGAAATTTTTTACTACTTTTTAGGGGGGAATCATATTTGAGCTGTGTGTCTGAACACAGCTTCTGTCTCTCCATCTCAGGTGAATCATGTGCGCACCCGGGACTTTGACTGCTGCTTAGCCGTGCCTCTGATTGCCGAGGCAGGAGATCAGCTCCAGCTTGTTATCAGCAGGAACCCTCTCACACAGGCACCTCAGTGGTCCCCTGCAGACAGCCAGGACCCCTCGGACACACTTCCTACTCTCTCTGTCCACAGCCCAAAAAAGACAGAACTCGGGCCTGAGATGGTGCCACTGAGCGGCAGTTTACTATAGTCTCTATCTCTCTCTGTCTCTATCTCTCTCCCCCTCTCTCTCTCACACACATGCACACACATGCACACACACATACATGTGCACTTCTTTTATTTCACTTCTTACACAATTTAAACCACTTTCACACATCATTAACAATTTTTGCTACATATAGGTTTTGTCTGTTTCCATGACAACACTTTTTAAAAATAATTTAAGTGATTCACCAAATTCACTCGTACACGCTTTTGTCATTTTTGTTATTTATATGCACAGCTCTTCACTTTACTCTGCTTTGGTCATGGGTCCATTTTAATTTTAAATTATATTCAGTTCCCTCACTGTTTTAGGTTCACACACACACACACACACACACACACACACACCTGTACATCTGCACACCTGCACACTTACACTCTCACAAACATTAGTTTATAGTGTCCTGGAGCATTTTATATGGTTATAAAGAATATGACGCACAAACAGAGAGAGAAAGGAGATACACACTCACCTTGAAAGTTTATAAAGACCAATTATTTATTAGCGGATCATGTTTTAAAAAAATTACACAGATTTTCCTGCCAACATTTACACACACTGAATTACTGTTTTTTGTTTTTTTGTTTTTTTTTTATGTGCAAATGATTTAAGGTGCAGCTTTAATGTGTGTAAAACAGATTTCTGTATATCTTGTATCCTGTTAAAGTTGGCTTGACAGATCTAGATTGAGACTGAAATTATTTTAAAATTAAGAGTAATATGTATATGAAGGTGTGTGTGGGTGGGTGTGTGTGTGTGTGTGTGTGTGTGTGTGTGTGTGTGTGTCTCTGTGTCTCTTTACACTGTAAAGAACACTGTCCAGAGTGACACAGCTGTGTGTTTTCTCATGAGAAACCAAGGCTTTGATCACATCCGATCATTTTATACCCGTGTAATTGTGTGATAAGTCTGTTAAAGTGTGAGATTAGTTTTAACTGTAACTCTTTTAAAAGTGGGACAAATTTACCTGGTCAGTGTTTTTACCCACATTCCTTTACTATCCCATACACCACATCACAAGTGTCTGAGTGTAATAACTGATCACATGTATATGTAAATGAATGCTTTTATTATTGGATGCAAAAAGTTTCCTTTTTAAACAAAATAAAGAATGATAAGCCAGTGTGTTTTATTGATGGTAGATATCAGCAATAAGGAAAGACTGACGCAGATAGTCATGCTGTAATCAGGACGTCATTTTGGGCTAAAGTGTGAATGTGCGCAAGACATTTTGGAAAAAGTGTGGAAACTATTCCAACATTAATCATTAATCTCTAACATTAACTTCAATAAAATGTTAGTGACGTTAGTTACATACTGTTTAGAAAAAGTAATCACAATGAATTGCATTATATACAAATAGTGACTTATCTGTTAACTAGTTGAAGTTGAGTTTTTTTAAGTTAATACTTTTTATTGTGACACATTAATTAAACAAAAAAGTTGACATTTGTTGGTTGCATAAATATTCAAACCCTTGGGTCAATATTTGGTAAAAACACCTGCAAAATTGCAAACAGCTGCAGCTCACCTGGGATATGTTTCTATCAGCTTTGCACATCTGGATCCTGATATTTTTGCCCATTCTTCTTGGCAAAATTGCTCGAGTTCTGTGATATTTGATGAAGACTGTTGGTAGACAACAATTTTCAAGTCTTGTCATGGATTCTCAATCGGATTGAGGTCTGGGCCTTACCTGGACACATAGAGGTACTTGGTTTTGAGCCTTTCCAGTGTAGTTTTGACAGTGTGTTTAGAGTCATTGTCCTCTTGCAGAATGGAACAGGTTTTCTTCTATGATTGCCCTATATTTAGCTCCATCTATCTTGACCAGTTTCCCAGTCCCTGATGATGAAAAGCAGCCCCACAACATGATGCTATCGCCACCATGCTTCACTGTAGGGGTGGTGTTCTCAGGGTGATGAGCAGTGTTGGATTTCTGATAAATGTAGCGCTTTGTACCAAGGCCAAAAAGTTCAGTTTTGGTCTTTTTAAACCAGAGAACCTTTTTCCAACATGCCTTTTGGCAAACTCCAAATGGATTTTTATATGGCTTTTTTTCCCCCAATAATGACATTCTTCTCTCGCCACTCTTCTATAAAGCCCAGGTTTGTTTAGTGTATGAGCTCCTGAGAACAACTTCTTCCATCTGAGCTGTGCATTTCTCCAGCTCCTTCAGAGTTACCCATGATCTTGGCATACCATCAGACCAAAAGGCATTTTCTCATTATTTTGTTTAAAAGAAAAAACTCTCCAGAACTCAAATGGGCATTTTTTTGGATGTTTGGGTGTGTACATACTGATGTGTATAATATTTCAATAATAAACTTCTTGCCTAGATATATACTGTAAGGAAAATCTTTATAGAATGAATGCAATTTTTATTCATAGTTCTAGTCATTTTTTCCACGCAAAATTCTGAGATATTTTCTAACATTGTATATTCTTCAGATTTTTGTACTACAACCTTCATGTACATTTATATTGAATTCCAACATGGCAACTTAAAATCCTGCTGATTCCTGTCGACCCTGACGTGCTTCTGCCTCTCTCTTTTCTACTTTCCTCATGCATTCTTAATCTTCATTTTCCTTCATTCGTTTTAATTGGAGTGTTCCTGTGTGTCAGAGTCATTTAGGTAACGATCCGAGGCAACCTGTGGGACCGGGACCCAGGAGTGCTGACATGTTTGCAGTGTTGGCTCAATTAGAGAGATGTGCCGTCATAACCCCACATCCTGCTCTGAGAATTCAGCTGAAACACTCACTAAGTTTAGGCTGAAAGTCAGTTCATGGAACAGGATTGGAGTGGGGACTAAACTTTGGATGAACTGAACTTTAAAAGCTCCAGTTAGCAGAAGCTGAAACAATGACTGTTTTTTTTTTTTTTTTTTTGCTGACAGAACTGTTGTTTTTAACAAGGGTTACAATTTACTACAAATTTATATAAAACATTTCCAGTCTATTTTTACTGAGTTGTCCATCAGTTGGGCGGCACAGTGGTGCAGTGGATAATGTTCGCGCCACACAGCTGCAGGGTCCCTGGATCTATCCTGAGCTCGTGTTACCGTCTGCTTGGAGTTTCGCATGTTCTCCCCATGTCCATATGGATTTCCTTCAGGTTCTCTGGTTTCCTTCCACCTCCCGAAAACATGCCAGTAGATGGACTGGCAACTCTAATTTCCCCCTAGGTGTGAATAAGAGTGTGAATGTGTGTGCATGATCTCCTGTGATGAACTGGCTTCCCATCCTGGTTGTATTCCTGCCTCACCCTTAGTATTCCTGGTATAGACTCCGGATCCACCACAAAGCTAACCAGGATAAAGTGCATACTGAAGACTAAAGTGCATACTAAAGTGCATACCAGGAGGTTGTAAATTTAAATCTCCAGACTGTTACAGAGCCACTGTTGGAGCCTTAAAAAAGACCAATAACCCTCAATTCCTCAGACTGTAATCTGCTTCACTTCTACATCACCTTAAATAAAAGTCTTCTAAACTGAGCTAGTAGTGAAATTACTTTACCAAATAAATACTCTGTAAAAGTTGAAGCTTCACATTCTTTAGTTAATTAAATTAGAAGAGTATAAACTCCACAAAATATCCATAAAAGAAAAAGACGCCTCACTGATTTTAGTTCCTGATGTTAAATTACTGCATGTGGGGAAACAATTAGCTGAGGCTAACAACAATAACTAACAGCTTTATTGCTAATCTCTCACAAGCTAGCTAGCATGATAGTAACTCTGACTATACAAACTAGCCAAATGCTAATGGCTAGCTTGATAAATACAAACTGCTGTGATAAATACAAAGTGTACATGCTAGGTCTTGCGCTCACTGTCACATCTGGTAAAGTTTTGATTCGTTAGGAATTTATATTGACTCCTCGAAGCTACTGTATCTGATGCTAAAAGGCTGCCTTATGACTTTACAAATATATGATTATAGAGAGATGTAGTGATGTTTGAGACTTGTAGTGAGTAGAACGTAGAGATTTTTCTTTTTGAAATGTAGGAAGTAAAAGTCAGAAGTAATTAGGTGTAAGAAAAACTCAATTACAAGATAAAATCCAGTCTTAAGTACAGTATTACCATATAAAAGATTGCAGTAATAATAATAATAATAATAATAATAATAATAATAATAAAAATAATAATAATAAAAACAGACACATGTTTCCAGAGGAAAAAAAACTTTTTATTTAGGATCTAAATGATGCAATATGCATCTCAAAACGAGTTCATAACAAAGCTACTTTGGTTACACAAAATGTTTCGGTTTATTGAATCAAATCCAGTTCCAATATATTGTATTTGTTTGAATGGCCTTTTTTTTATGCTCATTCAAATTGTTCATTTTATTACATGTTCAAGCTGAAAATTATAATAAAAAACAGACAAAACCACTTCTTTACAAATATTGCACACTGCAAGTTTAGGCTAACATTTAGATATAAATTTCTGAATACAATCAGAAAAATAGAGGTGAATCACTGACCGTTTACGTTGTGCACCATATAAAATGGCTGATTCAAAAGGCAAATGTGATTGGAGAGGAAATACTAGTGAGTAAATTTTGGTTTAGTTGTGGACGCAGTAAACTCAGAGAGCACAGAGTACAGCAGAGTGAAGAGTGTGTGGAGTGTGTGGTTTGGTTGGCTATACAGCCGTGAAGTGTGCACTACAGAGTGCTCACTGCCAGTCAAAGATTTTTGAAACACCCAATAATATTAATGCTATGCATACCTCTACATCATAACCAAATCTACTTATGGAAAACCAACATTAACAATATATTTTAGGAATTATAAGTTTACAATGGGTTTTAAATGATTGTCCGGATCATCCACATCAGTCACTGTTTCATCACCTGAGGTAAAATTCACCACGGCGTTTAAACACGAGCCTCATCGGTGTCTCTACACTCAACTGAGCATCAGTGGGGAAATAATCATTGATTCTTTTGGCTAAATTTCTTGTTATTAGGTCTTTTAAACATTTCTGAACTCTGTGGGCTGTTGTTCATACTGAGACTGTAAGCGCTCTTCTCTGTTTTGATGATGAAGTGACGGCAAACATTTTGACAGCCGGCATCTGATCGCAAACTGAATTGTTTAGGTTCATGTCTGTCTAGCTATCCAACAACTTAATCCAAGTGTGACATTCACTGTATGAGAAAAATACACTTAGCTATTAAAGATTTTTTACTGTTTTTTTTTTTTTTTTTTTTTTTTTTT